>PNEQ01025909.1:0-17349 GCA_003012365.1 Medauroidea extradentata
ATCGATTCTTGCAGCAACCATTTTGTTCTAATAGTGTCGTACTTCTTGAGCGTAGTTAACATCTCTGATACAGAAATGTAAACAGAACATTGCGGTGCGACGATTACGCGATAGAATTATTTTTACCGTTTCTGTCATCTCAAAAATTAGATGCGACGATTACGCGATGGCGACGATTGTGCGATAAAACACGGTATTAGTTTATCAGACCTGCCAACTCTCACGATTTTGGCGTGAGGCTCACGATTTTAAGGATAATCTCACGCCCGAATGGTGTTTCCTCACGGTTTTTTAGGCCCATGTTTTTTTCCCCCCAGTTTTATTGCAGCAGCAATGAGGATGGTCATTAGCCATGGATCAGTGAATAAGATGTTTAAACTGCATTTATTTTGTGGCACAGATACAAAAATACACCGGTTTTTGTTAATTGCGTCAATTTATAGAAATCAAGCCCGTCGCTGGCATAATGCGCTGTGCAGCTCGCGTTGGCACATAGCCCCGGGCCGTGCCGTGCTCTCTGACCGGGCCGTGCCGTCTTGCCCAGCCAGGTGCGCATCGCGCTGACCCAGTAGTAGTTGATGAACCTCGCAGCAGTTGTTTTGTAAATGGCGGGCCATTAAGTTTGGTGTAAACATGTCTGATAAGTGTTTCTAAAAGTTACAAAACAAGTTTTAGTAAAGTTTACACAAATGAATTTCCGTCAATAATCGAATCACACAAAGGAAGCTATTTTGCATTTTGTAGCGTGTGTCGTGCTGATTTTTGTATGTTGCATAGTGGCCGGGGAGACATTTTGAAACACGCTGCCACAAAGAAACACAACGAACATGTGAAGTGTGTTAGTTCCAACAAAAAACTAAATTTTGCAGTGAAGAGTGATAACAGTGTTACACGTGCGGAGTGTTATTTTACATCGTTCTTAGTAGAACACAGTTTAGCGCTAACGTGTGCTGATCATGCGGGGCCACTTTTTAGGAAAATGTTTCCGGATAGTGAAATCGCAAAAAAATATTGCTGTGTGAGGACGAAGTCTGCAGCAATATTGGGACAAATGGAGCAGAGTTTGCACCAGAAGCTTGTATCTGTGGTACGTAATACACCTTTTTCCATTGCAACTGATGGCAGTAATCAAAGTCATTGCAAATTTTATCCTATCGTGGTCACTTTTTACAGCACTGACAAACTCGAAATTCAATATTGGCTTTTGGCAGTACCAGTTCTCGAAGGCGAATCAACTGGATTAAATATTGGTAATCTCTTGCTTGATACCCTAAAAGAAAACAACATTCCATTTTCAAACTGTTTAGCGCTAAGCGCTGACAATGCCCCAGTTATGATCGGGCATAAGAGTGGCGTGGCTGCTGTTTTGAAAAATGAAATCAAAAATTTGTTTATGGTTGGTTGCCCGTGCTATTTGATAAACTTATTTGCTGAGAAAGCTGCTGCGTGTCTTCCACCCAAAGTGGATGACATTTTGGTAGATTTATTCTACTTCTTGGAAAAGAGTGTAAATAGGAAAGAAAGGTTGAGAGAATTCCAAATGCTGCATGACGTAGATACTAGGAAAGTTCTCAAACATGTCTGCACACGATTGCTCTCATTAGGAAAATGTTTCGTAAGGCTGGTGGAACAATGGCAGCCATTAACTAGTTTTTTTATGGTTGAATGTCAGCCTAAGGTTAGAGGTTCAAGTGTAACTCGGAGCACTCTACAGAGTTACAAAATCCCGAAGCTAGGTTCCAAAATTGATGAATGCTCTACTGCATCTCAAGACGGCAGTGAAAGTAAGCTCCCAGTTTTGTCCAGTACCACAGGCACAGAAAGCAGCAGTACACATTGTAGTCGCACATCGTCTTCAAGCGATATAAAAATAGTTTCAAAGACCTCTCTTCCCGGCAAAGTAGCCTCTGTACAAAATAGTTCAAAGTAGCGCAGTTCCGAAGTATGTGTGACCAGCCCAAAGAACATCAAGTTAGCACACAGACCTGACGTGAAGAGATCAAGTCTTCAGCTTTCAGCAGAAAAAAGTGTGTCATCTCAACTCATTAGAGAAGTTAGGCTTGTCATGTTTTTATCCAGTGACATAAACAAGGCATTTTTCCTTTTTCTGTTAAATGTAATTCCTGTGTTTGACAAAACTAATGTTCTGCTACAGTCACGTGAACCTCTATTTACGAACTAAAACACACACTTAACGACTTGTTATGAAACTTGATGTCAAAATTTGTCTGTGCTGATGTGGTAAAATCATCTACTTCTCTTTTAGAGATAGATTATCACACACATAGTAATCAAAAAAGTGATAATGATTTGGTTATTGGCAGTGCTGCATTCAAAATTGTAAGCAGATTGAGTGTTGAACAGGTTAAATTGTTTTATAGCTCTGTTGGGAAGTACTATGTATGTGCATGCGACAACATAGTTCACAAATTTCCGTTAAAAAGTGAATTCCTAGCTCATGCAGAAGTAGCATGCATTCAGCGTAAGTCATGCATCATTTTCAAGTCCAAGATATTTTGTTGACAAATTTCCTAATCTTTTGGTTATGCAAGGACAGGATCTGGACTATGAAACAGATACATTAGAATCACAATTTTCTTAGTTCCAAATAGAACAGGGTGTCCACCGACAGGGAAAACCTGGAAAACAGGGAAAAGTCAGGGAATTTCATCTTACAGGGAAAAGTCAGGGAAATATCAGGGAATTTTCATTTGGGTCAGGGGAAAATGATACAAAACAGCCCAGAGTAAAAATTTTTGTAGTACTGAATAGTTAAATTATTATAATTTAGTTACCGCAGTAAATCAATTCGTAAGCGCTTCTGATTACTTTCACTGGTGGGAAACCTGATTAATTTTTTTTTGATATAAAATTGTTTTTTCTTATTTTATTCAACATATTGAGTCGCTTAGTATGCAGTCTGTGATTCAAATACATGTATCCAATTCTTTTAATGTTGTTCCAGTAAAGCTATTTATTTCAAATGTGCTGTGTTGATGTAAAATTATGGAGTCAAAGATACTAATTCAGCCAAGAAGTTAGGGCAGGGCAGCTTGTAACATTTTAGGTCTTGAGCGCCGATGAGGGCGAAGAAAGTTCGGAATAACCAGAATTAAGATTTGGATTAACCAGAATTAAGATAAGAAAAATCCTTGAGAAATTTCACCAAAGTCCCAGCACTATTTTCACAAGCAAAATACAGGAGTGACCGGTTACTGTGAAGCGATCATACTAGCCATTTGGCCGATGCAGGCCTTAAAAAGTACTAGTTTTGCCGATAATAGGTCAGGGAAAATTAACAGATATTACCTGGAAAACAGAGAAAAGTCAGGGAATTCCAAAACTGAATATCAGTGGACATCCTGTAGAAGACCTTCCAGAAGAAATAGAGAAGCAGGATAGAATTGCCTCTTAAGTGGTCATTGATCGGACATATGAATGATTTAGATGGCAGTTTCAAGTATGACAGGTTGGCTCGAGTTATGCTTGGTATTTTGTCCTTCTCTCACAGTAACTCCGAGTGCGAGAAGATCTTTAGCCAGTTGAAGAAGACAAAAACCCAGTTTAGATCGTCTTTGTCTGAACAGTCTCTTGAGAAGTTGCTGAAAGTAAAATCTGCTCAAGAGGGTTTGTGTTATGAACAATTGTTCAATGAAGATTTTCTGAAGACGGCCAAATGTGCTACATATATTTCATTGAAATAAATTTTGAAGCAGAGGCTATGTAAATTATTGTGAAGTAGCTGGCCTCACCAATCCCTAATATGGACGGTTATCAATTTTCTTTTAGTATTTAAAGTATTTAAAGTTCCCATCGAAGCTTCATACGGCAGATGACATGCCAAAATGCATAAAAGAGCCTCTGAGATTTTAAGGTAATTATTGAGCCATAAATATAGTGTTAAAACATGTAAAAGTTTAAAGTGGTGAGATTAAAAGCCCACGAAAGGTTAAGTAGTACTGTTGCCCGGCTTGCCAACAGAGTGTCAATCTGTTGCCTGTGAGTTACAGTGAATGTTCTTTATTTAAAAATTCAAGCACCACCAGTGAATGGACTTTCCCCTTAATGTCTGTAAGGGTTCCCATTGTGAAGAATCAGCTTATCTCATATGTCTTTTGAGCACAAGTCAGAGCTCCAGCTATTGTAACATTTTAGTGTTTTGAATGTATCAGGTTCGTGGCAGTCATTCCAGTCTATAGGGCAATAATGATAATCATTGTTTTTGTAAGTTGTCTGAGGTAGGCCATGTTGGGTGTCTACTTACAGCTGATTGAATTTGCTGCATTTTTTGTCTTTTGTAATTTCCTCTTAAACTTGAATGTAAAGAAGTTATGCAGAATTTTAATGTTTGTTGAGCCAATGCAGTCAGTAGGGCTTCCTTCCTTTCTTTCTTGTCTAGCCGAGTAGATGGCTAACCCAGGTTGTTCCAGGGCAGGAAACTACGTCACTCAACAGAGTGCGATAATTGTTTTATTATTTCCAGCCGCTTCAGATATAAGATAAAATTTTTGTAAACTGTATTGTTCACGTTAGCCCTGCCGCTATCATCTTGTAAAGCTCTAGTTCTTTTTATTTTTAATTGATATATTCTGGACTAAAGAGGGTTTCCGGAAATGCTATGAACAGTGGCGCCCTCGCGCTAGCTTGCGAGCGCGATGGCGGCCATTGCTCACCCCCAGTCTCTCGGCGACCGTCAAGGTGTAAGGATGTGGAGGAGAAGAGCTCGCGATCGGTTTGCCATGCTGCTAGCGTGGGTTCTAGCACACTGCGTGGGCCGAGTTAGAGCCGTGTAAAGTTATACTACTCAATCCAGTTTAATTTTATCCATCTGTTCTTGTAAGGTGAAGGGTAGTGCTGTGATAGCATCTGGTTATTATGAGGAAAGCGTGCGATGTAGTCATTTTCTCCTTCGTTTCCTAAAGTTATGATTCAAGGTGGTGAGCTAAAGTAAACTCCATGCGCGGGCCGTAATGTGGGTAAATCATGGCTGTGAAGGAAACACTCATTCGTAATGTAAATTCTATAATGCTGGAACTGACTGCCACTTGTTAAATTAAATATCATCGCTGTAAGCCATCAGTCTCGGTAAATAAAAGTTCGTAGTTTCACCACTAAGTCGATTTCTTCTCATTTTCACTGTCGAACTCACCCCATAACTGAGAGTAAAGAGACTTGTTCTATCGACAGCATGGTTGATGTAAAGACACTTCATCGAGGACCTGAGCAGCGAGGTAGATGTGTAAGAAAGTTTAAGGACTGGTATCATCACATTATGTACAGGTATAACTTTCATGTGATCTGGGCCAATAATTTTAAGGTGAAAACTAAAAATAATAATATTTTTATCAGTTGTAGGATTATATTTTAAGAAACGAAAATTCCTAAAATAGCAAAATTTTGCGCTTAGAAATTCAAAATTTCCCCGAGGGAGGACCCCCGGACCCCCCACTTGTTACGCGTAATAAGGGTACTTATGTCTACAAAACCTCATGATTTTTGAATATTCAAAGTTGGCAGGTCTGATTTATAATAAGTTGTTTAGAAATAGGTTAGAATACATAGACACATGCAACATTTTGTAATTTCTGTACTGTAGGCCTTGACATGTTGGTATAGGGAATTGTCTTAAAAAAAAAATGGAAATTCCGATTATAGTAAACTAACTAACATTTTCATGTGTTGTTTCAACAATATCCCATTTTCTTTGTACATATCTGAATTTTCATCTTGCATATATTTTATAACTGAAATTTTAGTTGTGTGCATCAGTGTGGAGTTTACACGAAGTACCAGTTTTTAGTCTGAAATGCAATTTTTTGTAAAGATTACACCGCCAATAGTTTATCCACCAACTGTGACATAATAACCAGTTTCAGAGGACTGTAAGTATAAAAAGTGAGCCGCATCGGTCATGGTAAACAGATACGGCAACACATCACATTTTCTAATACGAGGAGTAATGACGTCAGGAAACTAAAGCTTACACTACGTGTCCAAGTGAAGACTCCGCCATTGTAATCCGGCCACTAGGGGCGGGCGAACGACTAGTGGAGGGTACTAATGGACAGATAGAATCAGGAGCAAACTTTAAAACCAATCTTCAGGCATGGGCATCAACCACCACACTGGCGTGATCCAAAAAATCAAGGCCAAGAATAACATCGGCAACCAAATCATCTACAGTCCAAAAAGATATCCTGGAAAACACATAATTTTAAAATGCAAATTCACTGAACGTGAACACCGCACTACCACGCCACCATTCGCGGCACAGGTTAGCAAAGAAGAGGAACAATCTAATTTAGATCACAGCCTAGGATGTTTTGTTAATTAACAAGGATAAAAAACTCCCACATACAATGGAATGTAAAGTACCCGTGTCAACCAAAGCAGTGCGCTCCTCACCATAGCAATTCACCAATATGAAGCAGTTGGTACGTGCAGCATAATGTCCGCGATAAGCACCCTTCGTCGCATGTCCACGAAGGGCTTATTTTAGTTTTCCGGACACGCCGACCGCAAATGTCCTGGCCGAGAACACCGAAAACACACCAGCACGCTAAGGCTAACCAGAAGCGACGGACAACTAGCTATTACATGTCCGTACTTAGCGCATTTAGCACATCTAACTCTTGCCCCTCTGACACCAAAACCAACATTGCCCGAACACGGCGTGCGAACATCACAATTGATTGCGCCTACAGATGCGATTCGCACACCTCTGCGGGAAACCTTTTCCTGACTTCAAACTTGGGGGTGTAACCAAGCATCAAATCGCGACAGTGGGGGAACCGAATGAAGAAATTCATGTTCCAACTGCAACTCCTGCTCTATATCAAGAACCAACACTCGAAGATCCTCGAAAGTAGTAGCGCACGGACAAACCGCAGGCATGAGGTGATCATAATACTTGCCACAAAATTTTCCTCTGGCTTAGTCTAGTTCATGGCCCTGGCATAACTTCTTACATCCTGCACATAACTAGGCACAGTCTCCTCAGGTCATTGGTAACAACTGACGTACTGCTTCTTCATTGCCAACCGCACAGACGCCGGGCCTGCATTTTCCAGTGGATTTACTTTAAACGCCTCTTAACCTGCTCCAACTCGCAGAACCTTGCCCAAAATTATTCCTGCATGGCCGTCCAGCCATACCGACAAACACATAAAAATAATAATGCTTCATCAACAAGTTGATGTCTATAATAAATCTGGTCAACATCGACCAAGAAACGCAGCACATCTTCAGGTTGAACTACTTGTAACATAACGACCCCATTTAACCACCCTATTAAAACAACTCTGTGAGCTGCTGTCACCCGCCCATCAGCTGTCAAAGCCACCCCCCCCCCCACCCATGATTCAACCGCTAGACAGAACGTAATGAATTAACATAAGCCAGCAAGAAAGTGAGATAATAAAGTGTGCTAAAAATATAAAAATCAGTGCATTAATAGAAAACCAAATACAGTACAAAATTTCAGCTAAGCAAAACTGAAAATGTAAGTGCTTTACAGTATTGTGATACATAAAATTTTTTATGACACTGAAGGGAAATACAGTAAAACTCGCTTAAGGCGTTCCCACGAGATACCTACGTTTTCCCAGCTGAGTCGTTCGGTTTGTTTGATCCCACCACTTTTGTCATAAGAGCCATGTTAAATTTTCTCACATTTTACATTTTGTCACGTGCCTGATTTCCCTTGTAATACAGTCAACTTTAGTAATTATATAAAAGAAATTTTATTTTTTCAAAAATAATGTATACTATTTTTTAGTAAACAAAATAAAAGGAAACTGCAAGATCAATACCACGTTTGTTTGTTTTTTTGTACTGCCATCATAGATAACTTACGTGTGATTTAGCGAGCACGTACTCTAAGGAAGGCCAACATACGAGTTTAACATGAATGCATATATTCTGTGTGCTCCATTTCTTCAGTATTACCAATAATTTGTAGAAACATTCCATACCAAATGAGTGTGTATTAAAAGCAACAAAAAAATTGTTTTTTTTTTTATTTTATTTTTTTCACTTTTGCAACACATTTAAAATCTTTTTTAAAACTTTGCTGTGATTGTGAAAACGAAATATAAAATTGTCATTCTGCAAACTGGATAATTTACATAACTGAAAGTTTAAGTTGGTGTAAATGCAATTTATTTTACCTATTGTAATTTTCATAACCCTGTACCTGAATTTGATTAATTTTTAAAATATATTACAAACAACCTACAATTACTTTTGCTGAAAAAAAAATGTTTTTATCACAACTGCATAGACTGTAAAACTGCAGACAATAATGTGTAATACAAAAAAATAAAAAATAATAATAATAAAAGTTTTGTGAAAAAATTATATATAATTAACAGAATTGTAAAATCTATTTCTAAAATTTTTAGTATAAAATGTTATATAAGAAAATATTTGTTTTGTAAATTACAAAAAAAAAAAAAAAAAAAAAAAACCTCATTCCAGGGGCTATTGACTATAGTGGAAAACTGCACTGGTGAAAGGGTTAATAGCGTGAAATATGCTGGTATTAGGTCAACGCGTACGGACGCTCGAAGTTCCGTTATCTTACCGACTGTGAGGGATTGTAATGGTTGGGCAGTAAATAACACACAGTCTTCCTCCAGTAAGCAAATTTTTTTCGTCCAGTATCTTAAACTAGTCCAGGAGGGCACCAGAGTCTCGCAGCCACATCATTTGTTATGTCCAGTAGGTGATTTCAGAGCAAGAATTTCGTAAATGTGTTTTCTGTTAACATCTATTTATATGGTGGATGAAACATCCTAAAAGACACAAGACAGATAAGATGCGATGGAGGGAGCGAAATATTGTGTTAAACATATTCCAGTATTTTCCACATACATACTATTAATGTAATTAAGGAAGGTTTGAAGTAACCAGCTGTTCCAAACGAACCATTTTTGCTCTTAGGAAGAAACAACAGCAAAATAGGACCTTTTACTAACCTGGGAAGTTGAAACCGAATATGAAAGGCGAACAAAATTCCCCTAAATAAATATAATTTCAAGATCGATAATGTAGTGCAACCTACCCGTGCACTGTGTCTATAATCTTTCTCTCCGTTCAGGGTACATAATTTAAGATGCCTCGACTAGCTATTTTCTCAGCGGCAGTAAACATCAGCTCATTCACTCTTCGTCGAGGGTACGAAAGAAACAAAGGAGACGGAGAAATCTATTCTGCTAAATGTTCATCTGCCCGGCAATTTAAATAAGTGATAGTCATTTATAAAGAATAAAATACCGCGTTAGTTGCAGGATATTCACTCTATTTCCAGATTGATTGACGATACAATACAGATACACACGCCGGTACAATACCTCGCGGTGGGCCTTCACCATACTCGCTTAAAATGGTAAATAAAGAAAAAAATAACTACTTCAGTTATTTTAAATTAGGAACCAAAATGTTTTACTTTGCTCTGCCTGATGGCTCAGGTTATCAGAAACGAAACCATGCTGCTTGCGCGCCGCAGCCTCGCAGCGGCCCTCCCGCACACATCCGCTCGCTTCCACACACACCAAACAAGTAAAAAGCACATGGCCGAGGTTCAACAGCCTCGCTGGCCCCGGCGGAAGTGCCCTCAGATATTACTACACCAGCTACCCTTCTACCTACCTAGAGCATTCTTTAATTAACTGGGTTGACTTTACTAGGAGGTTTCAATTTACCAATTTTACAACAGTAAACTTCAATAAATACATAAAGGCTTAATTTCTTAATTTCCTACTTAGATATATACGTAGTACTCGTTTGAAAGTTAACACATTCTTTTCTTTAGAGGCTACTACAAGTCACATGACACTATAATACAAAGATTCCTCACCAGAGGCCACACTTAATACTAGCTATGAATGCTCTCACCTGTCATACAATATTTAATATTAATATTCATTATTACTATATTGGTTTGGTCCACCGCTCCTTAACAAACAACAAGCTTTAGCTTACAATTAAATATGAATGTGTCTCTGTTTCTCTTTGCGTTGTCACTTATAACTAACATCTGTCCTTATAAATTACTTTGTGGGGATCTCAATGCACTACACACGCGCCAGGCAAGCCGGGCCACCCACACTTCCAGGCTACTCTGCAGTCCAAGCTAAACGAAGCACCTTGAGACTTCATTAGACGTCTGCTAATGCCGAGAATCGCGCATAAATCTGCAGTCGAGTTAATGAAATCATGTTTACATTAACGTTAAGGTTAGGCCTAAATATCCTACAGCATAAAAAGAAATCGAATTTTGGAGACCAAAAAGGGCGGGCCGGGTCAAGTACCCTTTTACAATAATTTATGTTGCTTATTGTTATAACTATTGTAATTATTATTATTATGGTTTATTGAAATGCATTAATATTTAATTTACTTGAAACAAATTATAGAAATGTCATTCTAAAGAACAGTACGAGTAAAAATGGTTAAGTTAAATATTAAGATACACAAAATATGCTACACATTTATAGAGTATATGATACAAAATTTCTGGGCGTTTACACAGATCAATTTAAACTGGATGGAACATAATATAAATATAAGCATAACATTGGCATCAAAATGTTCCATTCTTAGAAATTTAAAATAGGTTTTATATAAAGTGGACATGAAAATTATCTAATTTTGTTAGAGACTTTTTTAAGATATGCCATCATATTCTGGGGGAAATCTGCTCAGGCAAAATAGCTTTTAGTCTTCAGAAGAAGTTGTGAGAATTTTATGTAACTTTAATTGTTGTTATACTGTGTATGAAGTAAACTGCGGTCAGCAGGATGAAATAAATAATTAAATATATCAAATACCGGTACCTAAATCATAGTAAATAAAAAAAAAATCCTTTATCCAGCTTGTTTGCAAGATCTTTACAGTCTTCAATTTTTTTTTTCAAGACAAAAAAATTTCTTAGTTTCGTCTAATTAGTTCATTGACAAAAATTTCATATGAAACATATATATACATCATCAACTTAATGTTTTTGTTTTGTAAAAACAATATAGTCATATTGTACTCTTTTGTTTCATAAAACTCCCAAGTTAAATGAAATTTATAAAAAATTTAAATCACGTAAACGACCCGAGTTTTAGTTTTCTACACATCGGGTGTTCAATAATTGATTTCATAATCATTCAAATTAACCCAATCACAGTCTTGTCTTCAGACATACCCTACTCCTTTGGACGAAATCTCATGTTATATTGGGCGTAGTTATAATGATTAATAAGTAGCCTACGTGATAATAATCATTTGTTTACGAATAGCTTATTACTGCTAATCCAATGAATTCATACCAGTGAAAAATGTGACTGCTTCATGTTTTAAAGTAATATAAAAATGTGAATAAATACATATTTTGAAGCTTACTTATGTACCAATTACAATGATATAATTTCACAAAATGTAAAATTTAATATTCTAGTACACAAAATTATGAAGTATTACATCTCCAGAACTTCGTAATGCGGCTGCGATGTGGCAACAGCACGTGCCATAAGCGCTGTACTGCAATCTAAGGTTGAGATGCTCTACAGCAGCTAGTTACTTGTTAACAGCCAGTTCAGTGGTGGTTTTGTGATGCTACAGTGTAGTCGTCTTGTGCATCTCCTGTTATTTTAGTAAATGGATGTTTAGATTGCTGCATTGTACAGTAATTGTAGTACCTTAATGGTGACAAATTATCTACTGTGCTAATTTCATTGGGTTTAATACATGCTAGCTTGCGTTAATGTTTATTATAACATGTTTATTAAGGTAAAACTGTAACATTAGTCCTTAAGTGGTAACAGATGGGCTTGCAGTGTAGAAACTTTGCGTTCGTTGTAAAATAACGTTGAAGCCACTCTGCTGGCTCTACAAGAAATTTTACATACTGATCCTGACAGTGGAGACATGCCAATGTTCTTTTGATATACTATTTCTTCAAAGAGTTCTAACGCAGTGTTACGTATTACCAAAGACCCTACTGCGACTTACAAGTTGTGAAATCACTGAAAAACAGTACGCTTGATGTTTTATGAACCTTTAGAACAGAATATTTTTTTACACAATAATTCAATAATTTCACCGCGGTAGCTTGGAAATGAGGAATTAGAGCAGCAGAGTTGCCAAGGAAATGTGAAATTCTGGTAAATATTGGCAGTACGAGTGAAGCACCATTTGAGACCGTGCAACTGCAGTATGAAGTGACAATACTGAATTCAGTAATTGACATACTTAAGGAAGCGGTAGAGTCCAGGCTTCAAGAAAATGACTTGGATTTTCTAACCCAAATAAGTCAGGTTCTGAGTGGAAGCGAAGTAAACGTGGCCAGTGTAGAATATGTTTGTAAATGTTACAATTTGAACAAGGGTCTTCTGTCTGAGCTGCAGTGTTTTTACAAAATGGAAGAATCAAAACACAGAACTAACCAAGAAAGTACAGAAGTCTTTGAAAATTATATTGCCACTAATTTTTTAATTACTCCATTTGTGTTTTACAGTTCCAATGAATCTAGCCGCCTGTCAGATGTCTGTTTTGTTCTTGCGACATTTAAAAATACTGCAGTGAACACAATCTGCCAGAATAGGTTGTCATCTATGGCTCTTTTGGCTATTGAAAGAAGTATTGATGTTGAAATTTAACAAATAATTGCCAATAAGTAGTACATCCTTGTTTATTAATTAAAACCATAATACAAGTATATCACAGTTAATAATACAATTTAATTAATTGGTTCAAATCGAGGAAATATGAATTATCAAATACTAGCTGCTAATTACTTATTTTAGTAATTAAATTCCGGTTATTTTTACATTGTCCAATAAAAGCATTACATTTTAATTTAAAAATCTGAAAAAAAGGTGATGTGATCAGATTACATGAAATAATATTTTGAGTTTAGTTTTTTGCCCATGTTATTTGCTTGGTTTATACTTTTGTTGATAAAACCAGTTTAAGTCACTTATACACTTGAATTAGGCTCCATTTTAATTCTGTGGGAGTACTCTTTATTGTATACAATGTTAAAAGGAACATTGAACATTTTGTGATAGCAAATTTCCGTCGAAAGGCTATAAAATATACAAATATACAATTTTGGTCACACTTTTAAAATTTTTTTCTTTGAGAGCTTCCCCCTTTTTTTGTTTCGCGTATGATATGGACCTCCTGTTTAATCATGCCACCCCAATCAAAATGCTGAAATTACGCCCATGTCTATATGACGCTTTCGAACCTCCCACCTTTTACCAGTTCAACCACCGGCTGCTAGGTGCATCAGCAGCGGTAGCCACACCGCAGTCAGTCATGTTTCTTCGCCCGAGGAAAATGCTCTAAGCAGCGAAACATCGCGATACGCGCTTCCATTATTATGTGTTGTCTTATATTTTTGTGCGTATCTATCAAGTACCAAAACGTAAGTACTTGTGCTTCTGTATTTTGTACATACTGATAGCCTAGTGGCCCCTTCCTTTCAATTATATATAATTATAATAATTTATAACAAGAAAATCCTCTTTAATATTAACTTTCATGTGAAACAGCACTAGATTCATTCTTTGGTATGTATATTTCACTTACCGATGTATTATACATTAAGTTTTTTCACACACAAAGCCCTGAAAACTTGACAGTAATTGTCGCAGGGGAGGGGAAGGAGGCCTGCACATATTACATGCACAGAGCAGTATGGAGGCATGTTCTGTCCTGTCACAGGGTGTTTTTGTCCGCATATACAGGAAACACCCTACTACTAATGTTTATGCATACTTAATAATTTTCTTGTCTGTTTTGGTAAAATAACAGTGAAAATTTCAGCCTGTTTACCTATTTGGAACCATTTGTAGAACAAGTGGGGAGAAATTTTGTGAACATATTATACTGTCTTAAGTATTTTACCAGAATAAACATCAGCAATAATAAGTACTTTGCCTGTAGTCTAATGGGTCTGCAGTATCTATTTCATTGTCTCACTTGACAACAAAGCTGTTCAAAAAGGCTAATTTTATTAGTGTGTATTAATTTCTTGAATGAACTTCTGTATTTTGATGCAGGCTATCATCTTGAATCAACACTTTGGTCACTGTGATTTGGGAATTGCAGACCAAAGGAAATAATTGAAAATTATGTTTCGTTGTGTTTTAGCTATTTAATTTGTGTTCTTACTCTGTGAGACATATTGTTCACACACAATTCTATGGGACAGTGTTTTTCATTGTTTCTATTACGAAAGTCAAACTTATAAGCTTCATGAAGTTAATTACCCCGCAGCTAACATTTTCTGTAAACAAACTTGCAATAATTATCATATCTTAACTCTGTAGAGCTAAAACTTTCGCTTTCACTACCATCGCAGCTGCTGCCATCTTGTTGATATTTTGAGATGGTACTTATATTCGCATATTGATAGCCTTAGAGTGCAAAATACATTGGTAAATGGGTATATCTGTATGAGTAAATCTATGGCAACGAATGTGACTTAGTTTGTAACTCATAACATGATGCCAAATGTGATGTGTTAATACATTTTGGTTAGGATGTCATAAGTAAGGAGTATCGATGAACGCCTTTGTTTTTCCATCCATTTGTTTTAAACTTTAAATATCTGTGAAAACTGATACCATTCAGTAAAATCGGCATGCTGGGGCTAATGTATTTAATATTTTGTGGTACTTTACAAAATTGGTATTATTTATAATTTTTTTCTTTAAAAATCATGTTATTTTTTGGCATTTTCGTAATTTGTGATTTCATAAATCAACATTGTGGCTTTTCTTACAACCATAATTATTACAGTATACATACATTCTGCCGTGCCACAATTATGATTTCTTCTTTTGCATTGCGAAACAAATCGTGGGACGTACAGAGCATTGTTTCACTACTATTACTCATGCATCTACACTGGCGAGGTAGTTGTTCCCGCTGCGACATCACATTACAGTTATGTAGAGGTAAAGCAGTATCCAACAAGTGCAGTATTCTAGGAACAGTACATTGATTTTGCTCTAACTGAACTTCGGTGAGTGATTCACAGATTTTGTCACAATTAGAGAAATCATATTAGGCATAAATTATAGAAATGGCTACCATTGTTAAATTATGAACACAGAATGAACAAAATACTCTTAAGTAGAATCAACTTTGTATGCAGTATATGTGTGTACCAAGTTTGATAAAATTCAAAAAGAAATATTTCTTAAGATATGTATTACTACTCTCCGTTCACTCTTAGTTGAGTTCTGAAGTAAAGAAATAAAATAATATCATTGCACTCGCTAGTTTCTAATTGGCTCAATTTGTGCAGCACACCGACGTACTATTTCCAACCAACAAAACAGTGTACAGTTGGTGTCATAGAAAACAACGCACTATCTATTAAAACAACATTGCGTGAAAATTTTGTACATGTTATCTACATGCGAAGACAAAAATTTGAAAAAATATTGACATCATGTGTAATTACAGTGTATTTCAAAATTCATTTGTAATTACCAAGCCATGACTAACGATCATCTTCAAATATTCTTGCACTAACATGACGAAAATTTGGTACTACATGCAGAAAAAAAGTCGTCAACTAAATCAGTGATTGAACGTACTGTGAAGTCCTCTTGTATTATTTTATATTTTGTTTTTGGGAAAATCACATTTGATGAATCACCATATAAAGAATGTGGTGAGAATTTTATTTGTGTCTCTGTGCCTTCATCACCACAGTTTATTTAGTAATGAAGATATGTATCCACGTTTCGAAAATCGTGCAAGACATTTTCACTGGTCACGTCCATCACACAACCTAAGTTGCAAGTTAAAACATATAAACGTTACTGACGTGACACAAGGACGGAATTAAATAGATCCATGGATTAAGGAATTTCGGTTCGGACGAACTGGAACGGAATATGGATATACGAAAAAAAAAACATTCGCAGTAGCCAAAACATTGACGTGTTAATGTCCAAAAAAACTTTGAAAAAATTAAATATTAGTTTTGTTTGTGATGTTTACAACTTATTTTTACAGTGGCAATTATTTCTGAACTAAACTTTTAGTATTTTCAGAGTATTGTACATCTATAAATACTGGCAAGTGTACCAAAAAACATGTACGGTTAACAGTGCAAGTTGTTAAAAAACTAGTTAATGAACTGTACGGACATGCCGTCCACTAACCATAATTATTATGTAGTAGTAAACAAATAGCGTCTTAGATTGTGTTTGCAGCATCTGGTAATATTACATAATTGTTTATAAAATTCTCTCATTAGGTGATGGAATTGTAAATTTATATGTACACGAGAGGTAACAAGGATCTATTTCTTATGCAAGATCACAGTGCATGGCGGTCGGCAACCAATGAACATGTTTGTTTATAATTTGCTTTGTTTATCCTAAAACTCAACTAAGAGTGAACGGAGAATATACTAAACAGTGGCGATACGTGACGTAATTTGAAAGGCAAGCTACTAATCATACCAGGATTTTAGCTCTTAAAAAGGGAAAGGGGGGGGGGGGGGGCTTAAAACTCGGACTATTTTTACCGGAAGAGAGAAATAATAAAATCGACTATAGCATATTCCTTGGCAACAAGCGTGGCAACCAGTTTAGCAACTGACGTAAAGGAAATTGTAATGGCTTGTATGGCAGCGGGTAAGTTATCCGGTATTGCGTCAAGATTCTTTATCAGAATGCGTGAAGGCAATATGACGGGATACCTGATACCTTATAAGATAAAACCATGGAGCCAGCCAGGGGGTGGGTCCTATCGTCACGTTATTATCTACAGAAAACCGGGTTAGCGGGGCCGACATTTAGGGGGGAGGAGGCAAATTCCCCCTCCTGTATTTAGAAGGATATGTGTATAATTTTTTATTTTATTATTTACATAATGCTAACATAAGCACATAAAACAGAAGTTTATTAATAAAGTTTCTAATTTATACATGCTTAATTAAGGGGCCGGTTCATGCGTCGAAAATCGTCATTCTTGCATTTGGGTTTTATGTTGTTAAAATATGGTGAAGGGCATCGAAGCAATGCTCCCCACCACTCCGCTGGCCTGTATATAATCCCATACCACTGCGGGAGGCATTCAGTCGTGGAGAGACAGTCAGAAAGGGAGGTTGTGTTGTCCTCTTCTCTCTTCCCTGGTAACCAGACACGCGAGTGGCGTAGCGCCTTCCCTTTCCCCTCCCTTCCGAGAGCCCACGAGCAGGCTGCCGGCAAGGCGATGTTGCCACGTCGCAGCGGAGACATCACCCGCCCTCAACAGCTGGCCAGGTCGCTCGTCCCGTCTCTCAGGCTCGGCCGCCACGTGGGTAACCCACACTGCGCGCGCTTCCCT
>PNEQ01025910.1:0-17347 GCA_003012365.1 Medauroidea extradentata
ATGGCACTACATACGTTGGCAGTTTGTAATGGAAATTTATGGTTCTACAGCAGTCGGATACTTAAAACTTAAGGCGTTAACATTTTAGGCTGTACGACTTTAGGCTGAATAAATTTAGGCTGAACAATTTTAGGCTAAACAATTTTAGGCTGTACAACTTTAGGCTGTACAACTTTAGGCTGAATAATTTTAGGCTGAATAATTTTAGGCTGAACGACTTTAGGCTGTGTGACTTTAGGCTGAGTGACTGTAGGCTGAAAGATTTTAGGCTGAATGACTTTAGGCTGAATAATTTTAGGCTGAATAAGGTCGAAGAGAGGGTTTTAGGCTGAACGATTTTAGGCTGTGTGACGGTCGCCCAGTTCACTTCCCTCTTTGCGACGCCAAGTTAAATTTAATTTTACGATTGTTTCGTATCTTATTTAACCCGTTAGCGATTGCAGCGCAACTAGCGGTACAATTTTGCCCTGTGCCAAACTCTCCTATAAGAAAACACGTTTTCTTTCCAACCTGTAGTAGAATTAACCTTAACTAGAGTAAGGTAAATAACCGATTACTATATAACCAGCTGCGAAATTTAACGAACAAAAAATGTTACTGTGTAATATGTACTATAGTGGGCAGTTATCTTGGCTTCTCACAGCGCGGTGGTGCGGGGACAACGGGACATGGGAAGAAGAGGTGATAGGGGTCACACCTTCCACAGCCGTGTAGTAGCAGTTAGGAAAATATCGACCCTCACTGTATATCCGAAAATGCGTCTGCAGAGGCGCGGGAAGGAGACGCATAGCAGAGAGCGGGAAATAATATAAACCGTTATTCAGTGTTGTGATGAAGAAATGACAAGTAAATGCTTCAGCCTCTAAGAGAGCAACCAGCAAGAGCAGCAAAGTACGCGGGTGTGAGAGGAAGAGATGTAGTCAGGATTCATCAAGGCAGCAAAGACTAACCACTAACCACTCCAGGAAAAAACAGAAACTTGAAACGTCATCATAAAGTATTTAATAAACTGTTACTTAGTTTATTGCGGAACTGAAAGATATCATCAAAAACATTCAGAGTCTATGAGGGTGAATGAGGTGAGTATCGAGAAGACTGTGTCAGAATGCAAGAGTGGGGAAAATGGGAGATCTCCGAAAAAAATCCGCTTAAATGCGACATCGTTCTACACGATCATACATGCGTGCAAACACCAGGGATAGAACTTGGATCGTCTAGGTGTAAGGCAAGCACTCAACCGCCGAGCTTCTTATGTAGTTAAGAATTTTGGGGTTCTGTTTTTCAGGAGGAATGTATAATTTACTGTCTGAATAACGTTAACATGTTTCGCACCACAACTGAATAAAAAAATAAAGCCTAACAATAAATTTTCCTACATATAGATTGACATTAAGAAAATTCTTTGTTAGTAGCTGGCGTAACCTAGTTGGCAAGAACGTTTTTTGTATTTATTTATTTATTTATCAATTTATTTGTGCGTGCTACTAAATTCAACGCTAAGCAAAAACATTTCAGTGGGAGAGCTCATCCTTTTTTAAATTATGTGTAGTGACTTATATAAAGTCTGTAGTAACTTCAAGCAAACTTATGATAGCGTAGACGGTTTTAAATTCTTGTTTTGCATTCAGTGAATATATTCTTGACCCCCTTTCTCCTTCTAAGGTCAGATTCATTAAAAATCCGTCACATATGTTTCGTTAGCTCTTATTTTCGCAGTATCGTAAGTAATTAATAACCCGGGTTTAAAAACTGTCGCAAGGGTTCAATAAATTTGCAGGTATTTTAGTTTTTTTAATATATTGAGTTTATTATTTATTTTTCGAACGAAAACAAACTTTTTTTTCTCATTCGCAATTAATACAGTGCATTGACTATTTTTTGTGTTTTTACCTCTGAGTTATGAATGTATAGTCGACAAAATAAATCTAAATAAATAGTGTCAAGTAGTTTAAACTATGTGCTTTCATTATTACAAGTTTTATGTAACTTGCAATGTTCGTATGTAAGTAAGTTGACCGTTTCAAAATTTGCAAACCATTTTTCAACCATTCGTTTGTATCGGATTGAGCCTAAATTTGGCATACTTATGTAAGTCGGTGACAATACAATATTATGGGTTACATCACACGCATATCATTATATTATTAAAATTACTCGAACTAAAACGAAAAATTATGTTTTTCTCTTATTTAAATTGCAATGACTTGTATAAAGTAGTCCGACAAACCAACATACAAGTTCCAGAGATTTGAGTTTAAAAAGAGAAAAAAGTTAAAGTAAAAAAGAAGTTTGTTTTTAAAAAAAAATGTGAACTAAAAATTAATAAATTTAAGTTACGTTTGCCATATATGTGCTGGTAGATAGTAGGTTTACTGTAGGTTCAGAACAACCACTCTCTTGGTAACTCATCATTATAATATATGCGTACGTAAGTTCTACGGCCTTACACGTGTTTATATATAGTATTTTCTACTTCTCTATCTACGCACGCCAAAATTATGACGAATTTCAAAGAGAGGGGATATTCTGAACCTAGAATATACCTGTAAAACTTATTTTTTAGTTTACAATTTTCTATTTGTTTAAAAAAGTTTGTTTTTAAATTTTTACTTGTAATTTTATGTGTGGGTATTGCGTGCTGGAGACCTTTTCGATAGCCAAGAATAATTACGAACACACAGACTGTACACTTACATGTTTTTACATTGCCCTTTGATGTAGAATTAAAGAAATATCTTGATGATGTGTGGCGAAGCAGATACTGTAGGCATAGTGATCTTGTAAATTACAGTAGTCTGATTTATATGCTCTGACTATTATTCTATTGTAGGATAAATATATTTTATTTTCAAGTTTGCCTTATTTAGTTTTGGTTGACTATGAATATACTTTTTCGAAACGTTATATATTTTTACGGATGGAAGTAAAACGTAGCAGTTTATAATAGTTTTCGCGTATCCTGAAAGGTATATACGTATTCCCGAGCACAACTGCTGCAACTCACACGTGTTACACTTATGTAGTGTATGATGGAACGCGCCGAATGTTTTCCGCCCTGCTAGTATCAACCTGCAGGTGGCCCCGGATAGTAGGATATCAGTTTCTCTTCGCTATGCCGTCCTGATAACAGCACTAAAAAGCTCGGAGCCAAACCTGCCTACTATAGTAAATCACGTCTGTTTTAGTTTATTACATTTCCTGCAAATAATTACTCAGAACATACACAAAAAATAATAAAAAAAATTTTTGTATGATTAACATTACATAACGTAAGAAACCGACAAAAATATTCATGACGATATAGGTTACAGTAGTAGATGATGGATATGAAATTTGCACTTTTTCACCTATGTAGGCGGATTCATAAGGGCGAGGCAAAGCTGCTATCTAAGATTTATGAAATTTTCGTCATAATTTTCGCATAAGATTGATTTTTGAAATATTTAACACGCCAAAGCATAGAACATATTTTGATAGGTTATCTACTAACATTAGTCTGTGTCTGTCAGAACTGTTAATGTAGCCTATATGTAGCCTCCCCAACGCAACTAGAAAATCATCTACTCCGAACATTTCTACCAGGCAAAATAACATAGGAGTCCTATCAATATTAACAAAATCAACCTTAAAATTATTACAAAAATCAATCAATTCAAATACGGCAGCCATACCGCCAACGTAAGGGTGGAAAACTGATTTCCAATAGAGAACACTGCATATTATAACAAATAATGTTTCTTTAATTCAGTCATTTTTGCAGTAGTCGATGATAAAACGTAAATCAGATTATATAAATATTTTTTCAACACACTAGTACAAACATGCTGATATTATTGGTTACATGATACAACTCAAAACAGCATACACGCTCAAGGTCTTTAGAGTAGTTTAGAGACCTTGCACTCTAAATCTGAATTAGTGAATATTCACTGATTCACGCTGATGGCTGGAGTAGTTTCAACAATTTGAATAAGTGAAAGTAGTCACTGTTTGAATTGTGAATATTCACTGATTTCCTTCAAGAGTGTGAACATATCACAAGTGGATCAGTGAATATTCACCAGTTTTTCCAGTTGTTTTCAAAGAACAGTTTTCACTTACTGAACCAGTGAAAAATAACTGGAAAATCTGTGGATATTCACTAATTAACTTGTGGAAAGTTGGCACCGTTTATCGGAATCAGTGAATAGTCACCTATTTCAAAGTGGTTTCTCACTGATTCAGTTTGTTGAAACGGCTCCATTCATCGGTGTGAATAAGTTAATATTCACTAATTCAGATTTAGAGTGTGATATACTCTATTTCTCGGAGAGAAAATGCAGCTCTTGTGGATTTTATATCAATCGAAAACTATCGACTCTAGGGTTAATCGACATAAGTGCTAACGCATGATGAAAGAAACTATGGAAAATATTCTGAATAGAAAAAAAAATAATACAAATAAAATTGTTTTCGGTTCAATGACTGTATGAGAAATTGCTGTAGGAGATTTGACTATTGTTAAGTTAATTTTAGGAGAAATGACTTTCGGTCTACTGCTACTGCCTGTATGATCACAGCCTAGTACTGAAGCTAAGCGACATCACTGGACAGAAAAATTTTACGATTTTCGGTCCAACGATTGTAGGGAAAACGACTGTAAGTGACATGATTTTTTGCGACGTTAATTTAAGAGGGCGGGGTACATAATTCAACGCTGGAAGCATTAATCTATAACTGTAGGTTTCTTGAAGCCAATTTACGAAAATTAAACAATAGCAATCTTAGACAATAGTTTTAGCCAACGTTTTAATCAAAATTGTTTCCAGTGTTACGGACTTCTGAGGCACAATCTGTGACGCCGGAACCTCGTGCATTTAACTGCGGCGCAAGAGATCACGCGTAACGAATTAATAATTCTGGATAAATATTTACTCATAAAGTTGTCAAATACCATTACCTAGGATTATCATTGATTATTTTATCCATATTGGCTTCGAAAAAAGCGTAGAAATCAATTTATGTTTTCAGCGTTTATTTATCTACCACGCAGTCTTAAAGTTAAAATACTACTTTCTGTGTACGTGTACCTCCTGTAGGTCTAGTGACTTTCGGTCTACTGCCGTTATGAGAAATGACTGTCCGGACAACTGACAAGTAGACAATCATTTTAGGAGAAACGCCTCCTCGAAACTAGACAGGCGTAGTTCGCAACTAATCAGTTTCGAAAATGAGATACTTTGAGAAATTAATTTTATTTACGAAGTAAAGAACGGAGTTAGTTTTTTAAGATTTATTGTAGATTAATAAAAACTAAAAGCACTAACAGATAACTGTATTTGCATGTCAACGTGGAAAAACTACAAAACAACAACCCTATATAATTGTACGTGCCAACTTTAGGAGCAACAATTTACTCAGAATAATGCCTCATCTCTTGTGCTGCAATTAAATGTACGTTCTTCAGAAATATGTCACTCCAGAAAAATTTTTGCTCAGAGAGTTGGGAAAAATATTATCTAGAGTTGCCGTTTGTTTGTTTTGCTAATTGTTTTCGAGACACTGAATTATGTATCATGCTCTCTTAAGAAAAAAGTTACTGGATACAGATTTGCAGAACATAAACACGCCACTTTTCAAAACAATTTTAAGAATACCAACTTCTTTAATTAAAAACTTAAAGAGTTACAAAAACATTCCTAAAATGCGCTGAACCTTATATTAAAGCTTTTGAAGGAATAATTTTAATTTTTGCGTGCTTACGTCCCTGAATTTAGCATGTGAGACACATAAACAAACGATAACAAATTATATGGGATTATCCAGGTTCTTCTAAGTAGGTAGAGAAAATCTAAAAACAGGTAATGAATAGATTTTGCATAATTCAAAAGCAAACGTGTTTCCAGAGCGACGCATTTGTTTAATATAGTTTTTGCCGGAATCAAATGTACAAAATGTCAGCATTAGAAATGGTATCCCAGAAACAGATCAACTGAAAAAAATAATTGTTCAATATATGTTCGCAAAACACAAATTTCTAGGATTGTTCATTTTATTTTATTTACATTGGCTTAAAACACACGCCATTTTCAAATAACGCGCACTTAGCAAATATTTATGTAAAACTCCCTCAAGATGACTCTCGAGCTGACTGTTGAATATTGTTGCAGTGGGAATATAAATAATTTTGTTTTTATTGAGAAACTATCGTACGTATTCCCAATGCTCTAGTTTATGAAAATAATAAAAAAATTCGGAGAAGGGTGGCTGGAAACATTCAAAATATTACGCATACTAAAAAACTGTTACCAAACCCTCCAGCATGGCTACTTTTTATAACGTACAGTAGTTATATCTCAGAATTAATCTAATGCCCAGGTGGATACGGAAATACCCTATGGCCATACGTTGAGCTTAGGTGCAGACTTTCTAACAATTAGACACCAGGGTCCCCGCTTGAGGGTGTTCAAGTGGGGTAATATAGTAATGTTATACTTGTATGAAATGATTTATACATTGCAGACGTTCCTTGGGAGTACATTTCCCTCATACAAAAAATTTGGCTCCGTTAGTTTTCCCATAGTGGCATTTTAATTCAAAAGTTGATGTTTTTACTTTATACACCCTGTGGAAATTAATATACACATTGGACCGTAATAAAATGTATTGAAACAATACGTCACGGGCTACGGCTTGATGTATATAAAACTCCATGACGAAATATTTCTTATTTTACAGCCACCTTGACATGAGCTCGTGTAAATGACTCTTTCTTCAAATCACGCACGTAATTTATATTTTTCCTTAACATCGTCAACCAGCAACAATGCTTGACAGCCAGAAGTGTGAACAGTACCGCTTAGGGGTGTTCAAGTGCGATAAAATCGTAATTTTATAATTTTATGAAATATTGTTAATTTTGTAGACGATACTTATGAGTGCAGTTTCCTCTTACGAAACAATTTTAGCTAGCATAGTTTTCTCATAATGTTGCGTCAAAGTCAAAATTTGTATGTTCTGTTGCCATGCAAACAGTGAAAAAACCAACTCACTTACTTAAACAAAATAATTCACTGTGAACTTATAACCCATAAGCTATGCAACGAAACATAAAAAAAAAAAAACACCGTAATATTTTGTATTTAAAAAAATTCGCAAATATACAGAAAAAAGTTGCGAATTCGGCAATTTTTTTGAAATACAAAAACAGTTCGCAGGATTTTTTCAATGTTTTATTTCGTAGCCCATTATATGTTATTTCATGTACGTAAGTCAATTGGTTTTCACTATTTGCATGGCAGCAGAACATGCAAATTTTGACTTTGACGCACCGTTATGAGAGAACTACGCCAGTTAAAATTGTTTCGTAAAAGGAATTTGCACTCTCAAGTATCGTCTACAAAACAAACACTATTTCATAAAAATGTAAAATTACGACTTGGTTCCTATCTACCTTCGCTTGAAATGCATTGCAGCGAGTTACAAGTAATCATGTTTGGAAGAAACATCTCAACGCGCATTATGTTGGTACATCTATGAAAAGAAAATGCATTTCAAGCAACGCTTCTATCAGTTTAAAAATTAGGATCGCTTATTGGAAACACGATTTTCAAGACCCTCAAAATGGCTAAAAATAGCTTTTTTAAACTGCCGTATCTAGGAAAATTCCAACCGGATTCGAAAAAACACGATAATAGACATAGGCGATGAAATTTGAGCCATAAGTATCGCAAATAAAAATACCGCTTAATGTTCCATAGGAAAATGAATAATAGTAAAGCTCTGCGCGCCAGTTGTGGGGTCTGCTTGTAGAGGCGATAATGCATTACATACGCCGACCAACGTCACTCTTAACGCTCCATCGGCTTTGTGCTTCACATACATCAACGCAGCCTACCTGGATAATAACCTTAAAGTATACGTTAATATAATCGATTACAGAAACTTTCTTTAAAGTGTCATCGCATCTGCATACAAGATAAATTAATTTCTCGGTAGGTACGGTAACTTTGGAAACGAAATAAGAAATTTAGCTCGCAACTTAACGTCTCTAAGATGCATTGTTAGAACGAGTGTCAATTTTTTTTTAAAGATTGCTTACATCCTATACTGCACAGTAAGAAGTCGCGTAGTAGTAATAAAATTTTTTAGATCAGTCACTTGTTCACGTTGACGTATGCATGCTAGTCTTTCTTTGGCTGTTTGAAAACGGCCTCCAGGTACATGGCACGCAACACTATTATATTATCTTAAAACTTAAGAAATTGGTTTCGGACATCTGTATAGTTAAATACTCGCTGTCTACATTCATTATTCTCCTATTTTGTTTCGTAAATTTATTGTACAGTTATCAAAGAAACAACCAAGACGGACGGCATAGGCGATAATAAATCCACATTTTGGCGGGACCTAAACATTTCTTACCGCGACTGTGCAGTCGATCCTAAAATTAAGATAGTATTGTTATTCTCAAATAAAAATTCGAAAATTACAAAATTAGTACACATCTAATAGTGTAAGGAAAGATGTAAACTATTATTTTCAATACGAAATACTAAACATTTCAATATATTGTTTTATTTTATTATTTTAAATGACTCTGAGGATTCAATTTGAACTGTTTGTTTAAACACCCTTGTAACATCTTTGGTTTTAAAGCTTTAGTGCACCAATTGAACTCTCGGTTAATACATTATATATAGCTAATATTATCGCGTGCTGGACAGATTGCAAATGAAAAACGTGGCAACCTCGAAAAAAAAAAATAATAAAAAAACCTGAAATTGTGTTTTTAAACTACAATTTAAATATCACCTCGTAAATGTATTGTTGAACAGTAGACATGTACAGTGTAATAAACTCTTGTAGCACAACAAGTAAGTTCAGAAGACCAAAACCAATATTTACGATAGCCTAGGCCAACAACAGCTGCTCCCATAATTTCAGCATGGCCTTCTATATATATATTTTTATCCTGTTCTTAAAATGTTTGTGGTATATGTGTTGTTTCGTTTTTTCCTAATGTATAGTATTTTGTAAATAGTTAACTTAGCTGGTTTTGAAATTCTTTTTGTACTAATAATATTAATAATAATAGTAATAATAATAAATATTAGCAACAGTAATCCATTTTTAAATTCATGTTGCTTTAATCTTACATGATAGCACTTTACAACTTGTTATTTTGCAACATTCTGTTACTTAATATTATGCAAGTACGAATAGGCTTTTGTGATCATGATAAACATTGGGCATTTATGACGGCAGAAGAACAGGAACATGTATTAATTTTGTTTCTTACTACCCACTTTGTGATCAATTATATCTGATACACTTTTCGCTCCAGAAAAGCTGTGCTACTGATAAGAAAAGTGGTGGCAAAGTTGAATACTGTAGTCACATATTGATAATGCTTTATTTTACACAGACTCGACCAACACTACGATAAGGGTGTTGTTATCCAATATTCCCTGCTGCTTTGTTAGGTGATTGAAAGGTTATCAGTTTCATAGCTGATACATTTCCTCTCCCGCAAGTTATAAAATGCGAAGAACTCTTACTATCTTTTTTATTAGAAACAAAAACCCCGTTGTTACCAAATACGCTAAGAAATTTAATTTCAACTTTTATCACAATATTAGCCGAAAAGAAACAACACTGTGCTACCAGCGCCAGTGCCACTGAGTTACGAGTTTCTAACACAGTGAGTTGGCGCATGCGCAGTGAACTGTCTGGTGCAGCGCTGTTACCATGTCTAACCGTTAGCCGGAGGGGTCTGTTTCGGCGCAACCTCTCATGCTACTAGTCTTGGGTAAAGCCTACAAGTTCTTAACAATTAATGACTTTGTATAAATATTCGCTGTATCAAACCAACATAAATACAATCAATAACTAAATTGCGTTGTACTTATATGTATGAAAGTACTGACATATAGTTGACGGACGTGTGTAAAATTCCACTGTTAAACTTAATTTCTGATACAGTTAAAGGTGTGTTGTAGATTATTTTATTGTGCTGTCTTCTGTAACTTGTAAATATATGTGTTTTTCTTGTGCAGACTATATATGAGCGTTATTTCTTGGTGTGTCCTGTACAATGTATATGTATGCGTTGTTTGGGTAGTTTGTATAAATAGACGGCTTGGTCGGTGACGTCACAAGATGAGTATCACGCCGAGCATCAGCTGTTTCTGTACAAACATTTGTAATAATGCCATACGAATAGTGAGCTTTGAACTGGTTAATGTTGAAAAAAGATGCGGGTACGATACTTGCAATAGAGATTTGAGGTACCGCCGAAAGAAATATATGAAGAATATTATTGATTTTTACTCCGAAGATCCCTGTAAAGAATCTACACACTCGTGGTCAGCTGAGATATGGAGTATATCCAGCCGAGGGCTAGATCACTGCCTCAGACGATGAGTATGTCCATACTGTAACAACTTTGCTGTCCTGGGCGCAGCCAGGTTCGTTTGGGATGGAGGGCTTATGTAGTTGAATAAAATTACTTAAATTAAGGTTCCTAATTTATTATAGACACTACAAAACACTCTACATTAATTACATAACACTTGCAATCCACTCACTCTGTATTATATACAGATTACCTAACTAACAGTCTAATTCTATTCTAATACTGGCTAGTTAAATGTCTATCTCGCTCAGTTCTCTAGTCACACAGTCTCTACATAGAATGTCTCGCCAATCACCACTACATACAGTTAAACCAGTTCGTCTACTCACACTTACACCACTCTAGGAAAGTCACCTTTGTCCACTGTAGCATAGTCTCTTCTCCATTCGCTGGTCTCTCCCGTTCGCTCACCGTGTACACTCACTGGCTAATCGCCGAACAGACTTTCTTGTGGCTCGCAACGCATCTGCTTATATAGTACTTGCGTCGATGTCCAGAATATTCTCTAAGTTTGCCGACAGGGCTGGGTGACATAAGTTGAATCTTCCCGAAATTTCGGTAGCTTTCAGTCACGCCCGAGCTGAATGCCTGTCAAGCGGTGATGGACAGGTGCCCACTCATTCAGAGGGTTGTAGACATAAGTCCAGATCAGTGACATCAGTCCCCCCGAACAGGCCGCGGCGTCAGGAGCGGGTAGCTTGGGGAGAGGGGGGCTGGATTCCAGTGCCTCACAGCCCAGGCTATAGGTAGGTGAGCAGGGGGGAAGGTGAGAGAGTGGTGCGGCTCTTCAGTCGCGTGCCTGCACGTGCGACTGCTTCGTTACACTGCCCCCTCCTTAAGTCTGTTCGTCCCGAAAAGACTCTTCATCTTCTGGACCTTCATAAAGTGACAGTCTATCAATGTGACAACCTTGGGTTTAGCCCGAGAGCCTCTGTGCCATATCCTGAAGACTACTTCGTTGATTCTTTTTGTTATCTTATAAGGGCCTTCCCAGTTTTTCTGAAGCTTGGGGCAGTATCCCTTCTGTATTAGCGGGTTGTACAACTATGCCACTTGTTCTTCAAATCACTCAGTTAATGCTCTCAAATCATACCTGGTCTTCATTCGGTCGGTATTAATCCTGAGATGCTGTCGGACAAAGTCATGTATGTCCACTAACTTCCAGCGTAAATCACTGGCATAGTCTGGGGTGGCTACCTCTTCTTCAGATAGTCGTCCGAACAGTAGGTCACTAGGGAGGCAGAGCTCTCTCCCAAATATAATTTTCGAAGGTATTATATCCTTGTAGACTCGTAGACTGCAGAACGATAGGCTAGCAAAAATAATGGCATGCTTTCTGACACAAATATTGACAGATACTGCTACAGAGTGCGGTTAAGTCTTTCGACCATCCCATCTGACTGAGGATGCAGTGCTGTGTTTAATGTCTTCCTCATACCCAGAATCTAGGTCACCTCTTGGAATAGGGTAGCCTCGAAATTTCTTCTTTAATCTGAATGTAGCTCAAGTGGAACCCTAAATCTCGAGAAGACATGTTCCACAAGTGCATCGGCTACTGTACAAGCATCTTGGTTTGGGATTGGTATTACCTTTGGCCTTTTAGTAAAGTATTCTTGGGCTACAAGGAGGAATCGGTTTCCCCTCTCGGTGGTTAGTAAGGGGCCCAGAATATCTACAGCCATCCTTTCAAAGGGGGCACCAACATTGTATTTCTCGAAGCGACCTCTTCCTTTAATTCTTGGGCCTTTTCTTGCTGCACAAGAGTTACACATTCGGCACCACTACTCCACATCTTCCAGGCAATTGAGCCAGTTGAATCTCAGGCAGACTCTGTCAAGTGTTTTGCTGTTGCCAAAATGTCCACCAATCACAGTGATACGCAGTTCTTTCAGCACATCTGGAACCCTTACAATCTGGCAAAACAAGTTGAAATCGCTTTTGTTTTCCATTGTTGCTTTCCCACTTCCTATACAACACACCATCTCTAAGGATGAGGGAATTCCACTGTGCCCAATAGGATTTGACTGTGGTCCCAAGGCTAGATGTCTCCTCTCAGCTTGGTCGTCGGTCTTTTTCTTTCCATTCCACTAAGTGGTGTAGATTGGGGTCATTCAATTTGTCTTTCCTCACTTCCTCATCGCTCTATTACTGTGTCTGGCTACCAGAAGTATCTTCTCTGATCTGGGTCCTGCATACTGTTCGGGACTGACTATTCTTCACTTCTTGGTGCTCACAGTGTCGACAAAATTGTTCACACGGCATCTGTGAGAGGGCATCTGTATTACTGTGAAGACGGCCAGGTCTGTGCTGTATTTCAAAATCATATTCCTGCAGATGTTGTATCCAAAGTTTTATCTGCCCTTCTGGGTTCTTGAAATTTAATAACCACCTTAATGAAGCATGATCAGTATGTACTACAAAACACCTTCCATAGAGATAAGAATGAAAATGAGAAATTGCCTTCACAACAGCCAAAAGTCCTCTACGACTCATGCAGTAATTCCTTTCAAGCTTATGAAGTACTTTACTGAAATACTCAAGTGGTCTCTCTTTCCCTTCCTGAACTTGCGTCAACACAGCACCAATACCGACATCGCTAGCATCAGTATCAAGAATGAACTCACCCTTACTGTTAGGAAAACCCAGGACTGGAGGTGATACCAATATTTCTTTTCACCTCGCGAAGGCAGCTTCACATTCAGGGTCCAATGCAATTTTCTTCTTGCCTCAGTTAATTCATGCAGTGGCTTAGCGATTGTTGCGAATCCATGCACAAAGCGGTGGTAATATCCACACAAGCCAAGGAAACTTCTCACTTCTGTTTTGTCGGCTGGTTGAGGCCAATATCTGATGGATTTCGTCTTCTCTGGGTCAGTCTCTATTCCATGGGACGATACTACATGTCTCAGAAATTTAACCTTCTGCTGAAACAGATTACATTTATTAGGGACCAATTTCAGGTTGGCCACAGAAATTTTCTGGAACACAGCATCAAGTCACGTGAGGTGCACTTCAAATGTCTTACCGGTGACTATAATGTCATCCAGGTAAAGCTGACAGGAGTCCAGTGGAAGAACCTATTCCATTAAACATTCCAAAGTTGCATGAGCATTGCATAGCCCAAATGGCAAAACTTTGAACTGCCAGGTTCCTTTTCCTTGGATAAAAAATGCAGTATTTTCACGATCCTCTTTGGCCAACTCACACTGCCAATATCTGCTCTTCAGGTCCAAGGTTGAAAACCATCTGGATCCTGCTAGACTGTGTAGAGTATCGTCTACCCTAGGCAGAGAGTAAAAATCCTTTTTGGTCACATCATTTAGCTGGTTGTAATCAACACAAAATCTCAGAGACCTATCCTTCTTTACTAACACAATTCGTGAGGACCATAGGCTGACTAAAGGTTCTATAACATCTAAGTCCCTCATCTCTTTTAAGATATCATATACTGCCTCGTGTGAAGCTAGAGACAGTCGTCTAGGGGGCTGCTTTACTGGGCGGGTCCCGCCTGTATCAATGCGATGGACTGTGACACTGGTCCTACCTAGGACATTTGGCCCACATGAGAAGTTATTTTGATTCCTCTGCAACAGTTCACCTACAGCATTCTCCTGTCGCCAGGTTAGGTTTTCTTTTGCTCTCTTCAAGACTTCCTCTAATGCCTCAGGTAATACACCATCGCTGTTAGCTGGCCCTGGGCCTTTGGGAGTATTGGACAGAATTTGTGAGACCTGCCTACAAACTCCTATTATGGTCCCCTCCTCAAGTTTCACTGCTCGGTCGGACAAGTTCAACACTCTGACTGGCAAACTGTCATATTTAGGACAAGCTAATATTCTAGCTGTTAGGATACCATCTGGCAGACCACTTCCTTTAATCACAGGCTTTATCAGCCCTACATGCATGACAGGTTTCCCTCTACATCGACCTGGAACAATTACTTCACTCGAAGCGGGTAGTAACGTGGGTTGACTACAGACTACTGGGCAACTTTCTGGTGAGGACAAATCTTCACTAGACGATACCACCAACTCGGAATTGCCATCTGCAGCACCCCAAGTCGAGTGTCTATACAGCAACATAGCCTACGCAGCACATCTAGTCCCAAGAGACACTCATCCTCTATTTCGGCTATGTACACATCATACTCTATATTGACATTACCAAGTTTCAAAAGCATGCTTTTCTTGCTCCTTAGAGGTGTGGTCTCGCCGGTTACAGTGGTCAGATAGCACTCATCAATGCCCCTGTGGTCTGGCAATCGCTGGGGGGAAGACCCTATAATGTCTGGCCTCACTACTGTTATTGTCGCCCCCATGTCGACGACCATCTGACAAGGGACATCATTTAGACTACCCTCCACTAGAATGGCATTTAAATCCTGCTTCACAGAGCGTACTTGTAGGAAAACTGGGGCCTTCCCTTCAGCCACCACCAACCTTTGCCCCTCAAGATTGGTGTTTACAAGTTTTCCGACGGTGTGCTCTCACCTGAGTCTCGCTGTCTGCTCCCCCATTGTTGATTATGTTGCTGCTGCTGGTGATGTTGAGGGCAGTTGGCTCTCAGGTGCCCAGGCTGTCCACAGGACCAACTTTCTGGCTGTCTGGTCGGTCTCGAGCTGCCCGCACGGGATGTCTCGCCAGAAGCACCTGCATTGCCAACTACACCTCGAGTACTCGGGCCAGGGCATCTTGCATGTTATGTGACGCTTCCAGGCGCACCACCTGCCGGACCTCTGCATCGGCTATGGCGTCAACGAAAAAGCCGACTGCAATGATGTCGCGCGCCTCCTAGGGACACCCCTCCAGGGACAGGTGGGCCAGCCGCACAATGTCCTGCAACAGCTCTTGTAGAGACTCCTCCTATACCTAGCTTTATTGAAAAGTGTTAAATGACCGCCATTTTGTAAATATGAACATGGCATAAATGTAATTTTAAAAAGCCAAATCAGATTACAAAGAACGATTTGTGTAGGCTACAAAGTTTGATGAAGTTCAGTCCACTGGTTCAAAAGTTTTTAGGGAACACACACACACGGACGAGAAACGCACACACATGGACGGACAGACATACACGCACATGCACACAGACATACAGACAGAAGGGTGATCTCATAAGACTACTTTTTCATTCGGAAAGTAGGCTAACAAGAAGTTATCGATATACTTTTTAAGCCTGTTTTTTTCACATATCCATGTACAAGTAAATTAAATGAATTACTGGAAGGCATGTATAGGAGATGCTGATGCAGCACAGACAAATTATGAAAACCTGGTTTTGTTTTGTTTACAATAGTTGGAGGTATTTATGCAGTCTTAGATAGTTTATTTTCACAGTTTGTGTTATCTTTATAAACAAGGGACATTTGTGGACTTTTTATGCTTGATAATTTACTAAGTACGTATACTGGCAGAGTGCTTAATTTAGTTTAAATCGATAAAATAGTTTCGTAAGAATTATCATAAATAAAAAATACTTAAAATTGCCGTCATTTTTAAATCCAGAAACAAAAATTACTATATTAATGTAATTTTTATGTTGGTTGCCATAACACTAATTTAAAATAAAATTTTACAGGGATTGGTCGAGTGGTTTTAGAACTATAGCATCAAATATCTAACAACTCTTAATCATACTGTCTTTTAAAATGGCGGAATTTTAATGAAATATTCTAAATTTAGTGAAAATTGTGTGTACCTTAAATATATTAAACTTGGTTAGAATCCCCTTGTTAGTTCCTGAGGTATTGCATTCCACCAAAATTTAATATGGCCACAATTTTGGATGTCAACATATAATATACTAAATTAACATGGTAAAAGGTTTCGTTGTCGTATGACTTATAAAGTGTAGAATTTTACAAGATTCTTTTAAGTGCTTGTGAAAATATAGCAGAAAAGAATTTGTTAATTTACTTTTTACTCCCTTTCAAAATGACAGACCTAAAATACATATTTCTTTATTAAAAGCCCATTATAAGCTTACCCAATTCGATTTGAATGTATTGAATAGTTCTTGAGATAGGCCTATAGAATGGCAGCTGGACATTTCAAATAGCTAACATTTAGAAAGTAAGCGACTAATCTTTTCATTTACATTACTATAAGACTAATTGCCATTACACTACTACTACACTACAAAATTTTATAATATTCGTTTAAATGTTTTCGGAGGTATATCATACAATATTAGGTGAATTAGGTGGCACTAGTTTCAAAATATTAGACATATGATCCAAAAATATCAAAAGCTAATGCACATTACATGTTCGTCGAGCGTACCAAATTTTGTTAGAATTCACAGAATAGTTACTGAGATATATCATATCACCCAAACAATTCAAATAGCCAACATTTTGAAAGCCAGGGCAAAGCAGTTTTTAAATATATAAAAGTCAGGTCCTATTATTGTATAGAATTTGGCTGAAATCTGAGCACATATTCAAAAGATATTTTTTTTTGTGTTGGGGAGTGGGGAGAGTCCATGCACACAGCCGCAAAAACAGACACACAGACATTATGGTTATCTTATAAGCCAATTTTTCCTTAGGAAGGTAAACTAGAAACTGTTTTTCGTTTTATTTTGTTTTTATTTCGTTCTTACCACCTGTTTTTGTCATGGTACCTATGCTGCATGACTTGCGAGTACCTTGGTACATTTGTGCATTAAAAATAACAAGCTCATTTGCGGCTTGGTAACCTGTACATACAACAGTATTAAAATATTATGCAACACATCTAAGGTCCATGAATATCAAGGGAAGTAGAGGGAGAGGTAGGGCCGATCCGAAGGCAGAAAGTGGTGGGGAGAGAGGTCGGGCCGTGTGACGTCACAGGGGGCACGGCGGACTGGCTGCTCCGTGCAGACAACCTTCGTTTAGTGCGGCAACTCACGACTGTATAACACATTGTTTAAGAACGCGTTTCGTATAGGACCTACTGATTTTTGATG
>PNEQ01025913.1:0-20909 GCA_003012365.1 Medauroidea extradentata
ATATACAGTACTTAGATATACAGTACTTAGATATACAGTACTTAGATATACAGTACTTAGATATACAGTACTTAGATATACAGTACTTAGATATACAGTACTTAGATATACAGTACTTAGATATACAGTACTTAGATATACAGTACTTAGATATACAGTACTTAGATATACAGTACTTAGATATACAGTACTTAGATATGGTTTCTACCATACGCATGTTTGATGGTTTTAACGTTACCTTACTTTGAGAACATACTTATTAATTTATGATTTAAGCAAATGACAATGGTATTTCCTGACATTATATAAACTGTTGAATTATTTATAGAATTTTCTAAACTATTGAGAATAGTTATTACTTCACTTCAATTGTTAAAACCAGTCCATGTGACGCGCACTAGAGAACTATTACATAGTGTTTTAGAGGAATTTTGATTACCTGAATTGAAAAGGAGGATTGGCAGTGATAAAGCCCTGTAGAAAGTGTCTGCTGCTTTGTAGTTATGTGGTTATGCGTGGTAATTTAACACATCAATGGAATTAAGTGCATGGAAAGAACTATATCTATCTGCCAAAACACATACAAATCCCATCGGATTTGCCGGATAATAAATTGAATGATTGGCGACAATAATATGAGTAAATTGTAGTTTGGAATTCAAAGGATTACATTGGCAATTTATTAATCGCTATCTGCATAGCGAGCCATCACTTTCTTTAAAGAAGTCAAAATTAAATCGTTCAAGTATGTTCGTGAATACTGTGGTAGGTATGACAGACCTGTAACTATATAATCTGATTTTTAAATACAATATCATACGTTGTATGCGGGAATGCTCAGTGAAATACATTTAGCGTACGTAGTGTGCGTGCAGTCGGTGGTATATTATCAAGGCCACACAGTCAAGTGTTCCAGGGATCTTCTCTGGATGAAACAGAGGAGGCTATTATACTGCCCGTAGCTGCAGTCCGTCCAAGATATCTGCTGCCACCTCGAGTTCACAGCAAGTTTCGTCGTCTGCATCTTTTCCCTGCGGCACCAATGTTATCATATACTTTATGAAAACCCGTAGGATGATAGTAGTAACTGATTAATACATTTATTAATGTATTTGTCTGTATGTGGGAACACGATTATGAAAATAAACCCCAATTACGCTTCACATATGACGCAGAAAAAATATATTGTAAGTTATATTGCATGTATTCAGTTTTGTCTTTTAACGTCTTAAGGCTGTTTATAATTCTTCTTTTCTCTCTTTATTTTAAATATATAGTGCAACACTGTTACATCGCGTAAACAAGCAGTTACCTAATCAATGTTAGGCTACTTGAAACTATATTATTTCACTGATTATAAAACTTTTTATGTAATTTCTATGTTCTATATTTTAAATATTATAGATCTCATATTAAGGTACGTAGTTTTAATATGTTTATTGAATTAACAGAAACGTCACTAAATTAATTTCATTGAAATCAGACATTTTCTGTGTCTGCAAATTGCAATCGACTTTTGACAAATTTTACCCAAAGTATGATCGTAAAACAAAATATTAGAACACAAGTAAAATATTAACTGTATTGCCAGTAAAATTATATCCATTACTTCTACAAAATTTGTATTTAACTTTATTAAAGCGCTTTATCTACACTGAATTTTTTATATTATGATAATTAGTATTTTGAGGACCTGTCGCCCTGCTCTTCCATTTATTGCCGAAAAAATAAAACAAACGCAAACAAAATATGCTGAATATGTATTTGTGATCTTGATCAACCTTAATACTAGGAAACAAAAATTTTTGCAAATATGAGACACAGTCCTATGGTGTCGTGTTTGGCACATGAAGTGTATATTTCAATAATTACCTACAACATAAATATAAAAATGTTTCGCGCATGTACAGTAACAAGTTATAATTTATTTTTTAATAATTTACGCAAGCTAAAAATGTTTAAAATCACATTTTTCACGACAAATTTACAAAAAGGAAATAAAAACTTAAAACATTTTCAGCAAGTCTTACACCAAGATCTTAAAATGTTCTAGTGTGGCAAGCCAACCACAAATTTGGGCAAAAAATAATGTATCATCTTAATTTAAAATAAAACGTGTTCCCAAGAAATGACATAGAAAATCCTTCATGTCCAGCACTTAGGATAAACACCAAACAAATAATTCAACTTGAACTACTGACACCTGGGTAACAAAACAGGCATGCCAGCCGTAGTTTTTAAAATGTTTTCACTGTATTCTGGCTAGTTCCGTCACTGGAAGTATGTGACGGCGGCCTGTGCAATGATTATACATTAACACAGCATTACAACAATACTAACATAAATGTGTGAGGCGGGACTTGAACCTACAGCCTCGTACAGTTAGCAACTTACCAAGTGTTGGAGTCTCGGCGAGGAAGGAAAATAAGGAATCCCTATCTATAATCTCCGGTAGATCACGAAGAGTTATTTGTATCTATTTTCAAAGCTATTATAACTGTCTACTATAACAATTAGTTTTAAGAAAACATGCCTTTTTTACTTAGCAAAATTGACAGAATTACGAATACAATTATTTATTTTATGGTTTTAGTCAAAGTCCCTCTGGCGCAAGAAAATATTTAAGCTCATAAACATATAAATTATGTCTACATTTCGGCTAGAATAATCAGTCATCTCTACATATAAAAATTAAAGCTGACTGACTGAATGACATAACAAACTGCAGCCCAAACCACTGGACCTAGAATCGTGAAATTTTTGTGGCGGTTCCCCTCAGGTCGTAGGCGAGCACTAAAGGAATTTTCAAAAATTCGACCTCTAAGTGGGAGAAAAGGAGTGAAATGTGTTTCCAAAGAAACGTCGATAGAGCTCCAACCCGACGGCCTATCATCGTGATTTTTACTTTAATGTGACACACATTTTAGGATTATTCAAAATTCAACATTTAAGGATCGAAAAGAATTTAAATGTGTTTCCGGTTAATTATCGATATATATATTGAATCATTCGGGATAGAGAGTTGGTTTTTGCTTCAAAATGTTGCTTACTGAAATACCCAAAAATCAGTTTTAAGTTTTTTTATTTTAAATTCGACCCCAAGCAGTAAAAAGGAGCAAAATGTGTTTTTTATGAATCGTCTATATTTTTAAACACAATTGTTTATCGTCGTGATTTTAAATTTGATTGGTTACTTTGTCAAGACTCAAAGCAGTTTCAAAATCCTTTATTTAAAGGGGTGAAAATACGTGAAATGTGTTTTCGATTATCTTTCCAAATGTATCGAATCAATCGAGATATCGAAGTGCTCTTTGCTTTAAATTGGTGTTTTTGTAAATATCCCAAGTACCATAAAAATATATTTTCCGAATTCGGCCCTAAACTGGTTAAAAAAGGGGTAATCTGAGTTTTCGACTCACATTCGATGTATATCGATCCCATAGCTTTTTATATAGCGACGTGGTTTTTGTTTAGGATTGATGCTTACTCAAATACCTAAAAAATAATTTCAGGAAATTTCGAAATTCGCCACCCAAGGACGTGAAAAGTGGCGAATAGTGTTTCCAATTAATCGTCGATGTATCTTGAACCCAGCGGGCTAATGTTGTGTTTTTTACGTCCACGAGATACCAATAAAGTATTCTAAAACGTAATCCAAGCGTTTTTCGAAACTTATCTCTTAGGTGGTGAAAAGACCTTGAATGTGTTTTAGATAAATCCTCGATATCTATCGAACCCGTTGAGATATACAATTAATTTTAGCTTCAGGATGTTGATTACAGAAATTATCGCAAAACGGTTTTTAGATTTTTCGAAATTCGATTTCTCAATACTGCGCAGGGGTGATATGTGTTTGTTTAGTGAATGATCGATTTTGATTCGACTGAATGGGATACTTATACAAGTGTCTAAGATGTAAATTAAAAATATTTTGAAATTCGACACCCAAAAGTGTGAAGAAGCACAAAATTTGTTTTCCATCAATTCACGGTTTCTACCTAATCAGTAGCGATATTGAGGTGTAGTTCGCGTCAGAGTGATGTTTACGTAAATATGTAAAAAATATATATATATATATACGTAATTTTATTTCTTTATAAGAAGTGTGATTATTAAGAATAAAACTAAGTAGTCAATATTCAAGGCAGACGATCCGAAAAGCAGGAACGAGCAGCGAGAAACAAACTATACAGGAGTTTCACTCTACAGTAACCTATCGGGGCGTGTTGTTGTACAACCTCTATAAGCCCAGGACACAGATATTTTATTAATTTTTTAATAAAATTTTATTTTCATGAATTACTTCGACGTTACGTGACGCAGTTGTTTGTTACTCAGGTCTAAATTCCGAGAGGTTCTGGGCTCGAATTCCGTTAAAAGCTGCGTGCGAACGTTCAATTCTGACACACAAAAACTACAAGGCAGATCGAATTAGTGCAATTCACATGTAGTCTTTGAAAGGAATAAAATTGCAGTTCGCTTTCCACTTAGGTTCCTCTACAATATCAGCTGACATATCGTCGGTATACTGCCAAAAATGATAAAGTCATAAATGCTGTTTCGTTTAAAAGCACTATTAAATTGTAGATATTACCAATGTTTCGTTTAAAATCACTATTAAATTGTAGATATTTCCAAAACAGTGGTATGTTACTATACTGTCACACGACAGTACGAAACGACGAATAGACTTTAAACTTGGATAATTGTTCGTGAACAACATATACATATTCCTAGGATTTTTATTATTTTATCTCATTTTGACGTGGTCACTTTTGGCAGTAAGCCGACGATATATCATATAATTAATCTCAAGTTTGGGGCACCTAATACGTTTCCGCGAAACCTTTACCCACTGAAAGTTTGTAATGTCAATAAAGTTAAAGTGAATATTTTTAAAATATATAGTTGAGGTCACCGTCACAAATGGTTGTGCACAGAGTAAACAGGTGTTTCTCATTCGATTAACCTCTTACCTTAGGTGTCTGTAACCTCGCCACAAAGTCAAATAGGCAGGGCTATAAATAAGGCCCAGGAGTAGTCGCTGTTAGTGGCAGGGACAAACTTAAGACTGCTTTTCGCGTGGACAGCTATAGCTACTTATCCTGCAGCAGAATTAGTTCAACTAGCCGCTTGGACATTCTAACACTTGATGACTGAAGTACCAATCTTGTGTACAAAGAGGTTTTTCGGTTAAAGTAAATATTGTCAGTTACGAATAATACTCGCGAGCAAAGCCGCGGGAGACTGCTTGTTCTTATATAAATATAAACTTTAGTAAATAAGTTACTTGTACTTTTATTACAGTGGACACAATGAAATATCTCAAAGGAAATTTGTCGCGTATTTGTAAATGTTACAAAATTTCGCACACTTCAGCGATGTAGCTTTGTATCTTCGTGTTTCATTTAACTGAAAACTAGGAGGCGAATTTAAATATACTTCATTTATGGTTATTTCCGTATGTAGTAATTATATGTATACATATACATGTATGTACACATATTTTCTTCAAAGATTTCTGCCTCTAGGCCTATCTGTAAAACGTAGCTTCAAAAATAGCGAAGTATTACTTGCAGAAATATTACGTACATTTCATGTTTTTGGGCTGTCGGCTCTTCGAAAATAATTCCAACAATATACTGTTTTTCTGCCGTTGTTAGGTAGGAGTAACGTGTATAATGGCTACAACACGTCTCAACACACTATTCACCTGGGCTCGACAGCTGCGACAGTATTGCGACTATATTTAAACGAGGTAAACTTGGCTATATGCGTCTTGCTTGCGAAACTGTAGACATTTTATTTATGCACGTGTAATTATAGTATCTTGAAGTCTCGGAATATAACATCGAGGCATTCTAGTAAAAAAAATTATGAATTCATTCAAAGAAACCTTTATTATAAAGAAGTTACTTCGTAGATGTATAGAACACTTTGAAGGCTCACATCCCCAAACACCTTCAGTACACGGAAGATTCAGTTGTTACACACGAAATGGCGTAGTGAGTTCTTGTTACTTGAAACACTAAATGTTATTACATTTATACCTGACCCGTGTAAAAAGAGTCTGGGAAATTCTACAGCAAGTGTTTTGAGTTTCGGCTAATAATTTCCAAATAATAGTATATTTAAGTTATGTTTCATAGCAAACTACATCAGTTTGTTTCTACTACTTGAAACAAGTTAGACGTGGACGTCAGATAACTCAGAGAGACAAGTCCTGCAGTTTTGGCCGACAGAAGAGAGAGTTAGCCATAATACAGTACTTGAGTACGGAACATAACACCGGCGACATTAAACGACACAAGAATCCCCCATTATGATGCAGTACAACTCCATTCATATTAAAGCATTAGCGTTGAGGCTAAGAGCTAAGCCAGACGTGCGTTGCTTCTTAGCACATAAAACATATTACACAAGTATGGCGCCCGCCTACCCGGACGTTGGAACTACATTGCAGTCGGTTAGAAACACGGTATTTGTTTACTCAACAATTACAAGTATTTCCATTGTGCTTATTAACGAAATATATCTATCTTCAGGGACGGATAATTTCAAAACATCTAGCGCATTAGAAATACTTATTGTGAGCCATCCCATCATAGCTAAAAACTATAGGATTCTTTACGTGTATGTTAGAACATATACGTGTTTTGTAGTTGCGAAACTAAGGTCCGGAACTATAGTAGTTTGCGAGTGTTTACCAGCTACCATAAGCCATTTCAGCATAAAAACTGCACTACAGACGTATTTCGGTAGTTGGATAACTGCTGTGCGCGGATGGCTCTTCATTGCCAAGTGGAAGTGGTATGAAGCTCTTCCGAAAGCCTGTTCGTGTTTTTTGTTAACGTTTTGTCGACAATGGCGGAGGATTTGAATGAATTCAGAAATCACGTTAAATAAGTTTTTTAGTTTTATGAAGAATTGGAGGATAATGGTCCGCTTTCTAAAAGCTACATTAGGAATAATACCAAATCCGTTTGAAGTGTTGAAGAGATAATGAGTTCCAAAACAAGTATCGTTTCTTGAAAGTTGTGTTTCACAACATGCTGTGTCCATATTTATGCATCATTTGTAAAACCAGATAACCGTGGTTTGCTGATCCTAGCGAATGGACAGTTGATAGCTCTGCGCTATTATGCTGCTGGAAGTTTTCACGCTGCTATCTTACTAACCCGAAGATTATGATAAAATGTTTTTACGTATATTTTTGAACCGCTCAAAAATGTAGATAAAGTAAAACGAATGGCGCCTCAAAATTTGTTGTGTTATTGGTACCTCCGTGTGTATAATAATTTACCTGTTTCCCCTGACTTTGTTCTATAGTTCCTGTGCGCCCAGGCCTGCACATCATAGTCGACAAAATTCCGATTATACCCAATCTAACATGTACAGTTAAAATTATACAAGGATAAGCACATCAATCTGGATGGAAGTGACACAAGCTTTGCAACAACAGCGTTTATATGCTGTACTTATCTTTGTGATCAACAACAAGGAAGAAACAACTGAACTAACCTAAAAAGAAATCGCCAATGAGCTTCGTTTATTTTCATTAAAGACTATCTAAAATTATAGGCTGCCTTTCTTTATCATTACAATTGCTACTGGCAGGTAGAAAATTGTCCTCTGTTGCCATATTTACACTGGAAGTGAAAATGAAAGCTCTTTCAGCTGGCAGACATCTAAAAGATGTTTATAAACTGGGAGAAATGGATAAGCTGCCAGGTGAATGGTAGTTGGAAGCGCTTTCGGATGCCGACTATAGTCCCGGGCATAAGATTCCTACGCTACACTTTTGGTCAAATTTTCCATCAATAAAATGAAGCGGTTGTCACTTAAAAGCCCGTAGCTTCAACATGACAACGGGAACGCTATGCGCAAGTTGAACACACTGATAGTTAGAGCGAATTAACACGAAATGCATATATCACAGTTACCTTTATCTCTCCTTCACTTCTGTGCCTGAAGCGTTCAGAAGAACCCACAGTTTTATTTCTTCATATACTGTGTGATACTGGAACTAAACCACTTATCTCTATACATAAAAGAGATCACTGACTGGCTGTATAACTGACCGACATATCAAACTGCAGCGCAAACCGCTGCACCTAGAACCATGTAATTTGTTGTGTGGTTTCCCTTCACATCGTAGGCGAGCACAAAGAAGAGATTTTTGGAAGTGCATAAGGGGGTATTAAGGGGTTAAATTTATTTCCGAAGAAACATCGATAGATCTCGAACCCGACGGTCTACCATCATGATTTTTACTTTAGTGGGACACGCATAAATATTGATATTAGAAATTTTAGGATTATTCGAAATTCAATATTTAAGGATCAAAAAGAACTTAAATGTGTTTCCGGTTAATTATCGATATATATCGAATCATCCGGGATAGAAAGTTCGTTTTTGCTTCAAAATGTTGCTTGCTTAAATACCCAAAAATCAGTTTTAGATTTTTTTTTTAAATTCAACCCCCAAGCAGTAAAAAGGGGGAAAATATGTTGTTTTTGTAATCGTCTGTATCATTGAAACACAATTGGCTGTCGTTGTGAGTTTTTATTGAATTGGTTACGAATACTAATGACTACGTCAGGACTCCAAAACGTTTAGAAATACGGGAATTGTATTATAGATAATTCCTCTATATCTATCATACCAATCGAGATACCGAAGTAGTCTTTGTTATAGATTGAAGCTTATGTGAATATCCAAAATGAAATTCAAGTAAATTTTCGTAATAAGGCCCGAAACAGGTTAAAAAAAAAGGGGGTTAATATGTGTTTTAAATTCACGATTGATAAATATCTACATCGATCTTTTATGCAGCGACGTAATTTTTGATATACGGTTTTTGCTTGCTCAAAACACTGAAAAGTAATTTGACGAATTTTTGAAATGCCCCACCTAAGGATGTGATATATCTCGAACCCAGCGGGCCATTGTTGTGTTTTTCACTTTTAATAGACTCCAGTAAAGTAGTTAAAAATATGATTCAAGAGTTTTTCGATAGTCAGTCTTTTAGGAGGTGAAAATACCTAGAATGTGGTTTTAGATAAATCTTCGATTAATATCAAAGCTATCCAGATATTAAGTTTATTTTTGCTTTGGGTTGAGATTAGGTAAATGGTCACAAAGAGGTTTTAAGAGTTTTAAAAACTAAAACTCTCAGTAATGTACAAGGGTTATGTGGGAATTTAAATGTATGCTCGAATTTGCTTTGTCTAAATGAGCTATCGTCGTGATATTCACTTCACTTGGATACTTGAAGAAATATTTTAAGTGTGGAATTAAGATATTCCAAATTTCGACACCAGGAGGGAGAAGGAATAACATTTGATTTCTATCAGCCAATAATATTTATCTAATCAGTATAGATATTGAAGAGGTGTTAACGTCAGAATAATACTTACGTAAGTACCTAAAAAATTTATGCAAGTTTTTTTTTATTTTATAAGATGACTTAATTAATATGAAAACTTAGTTTGTGAACTTTTAAGGCAGACGATTCGAAAGCAAGTGTGACCAGTGATAAATAAATTATAAAGGAGTTTCATTCTACAGATCTATCGAGGCGTGGTGTTGTACAAACTCTAAGAGCCCAGGAAATTATTGTTTTATTTTTTGAATAAGTTTTCAGGAATAATTACGACGTTAGGTGGCACAGTTGTTCGTAGTTCAGATCTATTATTCGGGAGGTTTTGGAGTCAAATTCCTTTAAAGGCCGTGCAAATGTGCAAGTCTGACACACAAACATTGCAAGAAAGGTGAAATCAGTGCAGTTTGGATGTAGTTCAAATGTGAGGAAAATGTATCATGCTGTCCACTATCTACTGAAATTCTTCGCAGCATTGGCCCACATATACCATCTCACTAACCTCAAGGTTGGGGCACCAAGAACGTTAATATTTCAGCGAAACATTATCCCGCCAAAACTGCTTAATATCACTTAACTTCAAGTGAAGGTTTTAGTAAACAAATATGTTACTAACGGCAGCATCACCAATGCTTGTGCTCGGGGGGGGGGGGCTGTCTTAATACCACGAAAACTACGCATTTCATTCAATTACCCTCTTACATTAAAAAGTCTGTAACTACCCCATAACGTGAACTTTGCTGTGTCTATAAAAGTAAGGTCCAGGCTAAGTCGCTGTTCGTGACAGCGACCAACATAAAGCCTGTTTCTCGCGTGGACAGCTATAGCTACTTATCCTGCTGCAGAGTTAACTCAACTAGCAGCTTTGTCTATTTAACACTTGGTGACTTTGTCTATGTGACTGAACTACCTATCTGGTGTACAAAGAGGTTTTTCAATTAAACTAAATATTATCTGCTCTGAGTAATACACGCGAGTAGAGCCGCGGGTGCACAGCTAGTTCATTTATGTTATTTGCGCGGTTGGTTTTAATTCATATATATACATATATATATACATATATACATATCTTAAATTCTCCTGTAATCCATAAACCAACAGACTCCCTGTTGATAGAGCACAATTCATAATAACAGTTTTGAGCATTACTCAGCATATATACGGAAAGTACTTATTCTGCTGGTGAATAAGGTGAATCTATTATATTTATACTATTTCATTTATGCATTCATGTCATGTCTGACAGTGAACGAAAATAATTTTGTACTCATAAAATAGATAAATCAAGTGATCGAAACGTTTTTTGTCATATATGCGATTTCACGACGCTATTATGTGTAGAAACTAACTAGTCCTTAAAACTCATGAAAATGACACATTTTGCATTACGTAGAGTAACGTATCCTAACAAAGACGAAGATGTCAACTATAGCTCCAAAAACATGCCATTAACGTAGACAGTAGGAGTCACTATAATGTGAACATGTGCATTGTGCCAAGATATATTTTTTTTCGTGGGAATTATAGTTTTGTGTGCCTAGATTAAAAAAACTTTGATGTTCATTTATCCTGTTCGTTGGTGATATATATATATATATTAAAAGCGAACAATGTCTATTTGCGTGGTATGTTATATATATAGGAGTACTTTCCTATACATATATATGTGTGTGTGTGTTGGTGTGTGTTGGTGTGTGTGTATGTGTGTTGGTACGTGTGTAGTTGCATGTGTAGGTATGTGTGTTGGTGTGTGTGTATGTGTGTTGGTACGTGTGTAGTTGCATGTGTAGGTATGTGTGTAGGTGTGTGTATATGAATGAGTTTATGTATGTATGTATGCATGCATGTATTGTAATGGTAATTCCAGAATAGTAATTTTATTTGTTCTTTGTGAAGAACGAGCATTGAAAGGCTCTGCTAAAGTCAGATTTAATTGAAAATTAATTATCTTTAAACCACTCCTACCACTGCTATAATTCTTATTTATTCGTTTATTGTAATTAATATTTTCATGTACCTTATTAGAGTCTCTCTCTCACTCGCAATAGTAGTTTTAATGATAATTTTAATATTAATACTGATGTTAAATTTTAACCTTAATTCTAATATTTGTATAAATTTTAGAATTACTAAATTTATTTAATTTCGTTGTGAGTTTTATATATATTGTTTAATATTTCAGCTGATTTAGTAATTATAAGTCTTTTGAGAATTGTTTTATTTAACCAGTGCTTTGGAAATGCAGAAGTTTCTTCTGTGCGTTTCGACGAGGTTCAAGACATCTATGCGCGTGGGCGTAAGAAGAACAACGCCTAGCCGTGAGAGAGTTCCCTGAAGCGAGCGGATAGGATTGGATGTGAGGCAGGACCTGGCCCAGCTGGACCAAGGGTTTTGTCCTGCCAGCGTCGTAAGTTAGGCTCAGGGAGATTCTAGGAGATTATATCTTCTCATTTGAGTTGCCATTTTACAAGAGGCCAGCATAATTTTTCTTAACTTAGCTTTGGAGTGGATTTGAAGCCATCATGGATCGTAAGATAGCCATGTAACTACCCTGAAACAACCTTGCTTGAGTACGTGCCATCATGTTTTAAATAACGTACCAAATGTTACATTGAACAGTGTTGTACGACTTGGCAAAAGTTACTAAGACTAACTGATTTAGTTGCAGTGCCAATTTTAATAATTTTTAAATTTAACGTCTACATTGAATTTCATGAGTTCAGCAAACCTAAAATATGTTAACCAGCTTAATGTAAACCTGGAGGTCCTAAGATTAAAAACTCATATATCTACCGCTGAGAACAACTTCAATATTAATTTTTTATTCCCTGAACTCAATACATCTATATTGTGAATATTTTTGTTTCTAAGCTATGTGTTCTGCAGAGAGTGAGAGAGAAGTTTATAAGAGATGTTTCTTTCATTATTTTATTAAATCAATCTAAATTTTATTCTCTTCTGTTTTCTTCATTTTCTCAATTGAAGGGTTGTGTATGTACTACAGAGACCATCCAGAAACGACATGGTAAGAAATGTATTCGTATGTCAGGGTTTTACATGCGCGTTCTTCGTCAGTAATTTGCACATATCAAAATTTGTTAATTACTATGAATTCATACATCTACACTCACGTAACTACAAACACTAGTTCAGAAAATATTCCATTACACTATCTTTATACAAATACTTGTAAGTATGTATGTATATATGAATGTTTCTTGAACTGAATAAAGGAATATGAAATCACTCTATCGTATAAAAGTAATACATAATGTTTTACGAGAAATAGTCTGCCAAACGAAAATGATATGTGGATACTGTTACGCTGCAAAAAATCACATTTCTGATTGATTCACAGTCTTTGCCACATTACATACTATCTATGAGTCACTAGGATAGACAAAATGCAATGGTGCTATCCAAAGCTGTTGTAGGCTTATAACAATATTAAATTTAATTAAAATCGTGACATAGATAACTAATGGAACTAGAGTATTTGTTGCCAATTTGTGTCAATATGAAGCAAAATTCACGAAGTTCATACGACTTTCACATAAATTTGACCCAACTGTACCAACAATTACCCAATTGAAAAATTGTTTAACTATAATAGAAGGTTCGCAATCATGACATACACCCTGAAATTTCCATCTGTTGATGTAACTAATATATTTTATCAAATTATCTGCTGCGTTTGAGAATTCCAGTATCATCTTCACAGTATGTAGCTTCTCGCAAATATGTCATGACCTCAAAAATTATTTGTTTTTGCAAAATTTCTAAACTTTGGTTTCCTCTGGGAAAATTAGTGAACTCTACTTCTAGAATCTTGTTGACTATGATAGATTTCAAACGTATTTTGTAAACTGTTCTCTACATATATTCAAGTCTCTGGTAGCAATATTTCATACTGCTCATTCAGGTAATTCAGAATATCATATTTGCTTACAGGAAGGGAACATCGCTACGTTCACTATCTTTGCATCAGTTATATAGTGACATCTTTGTCAGCTTCTTCCAGGAAGTAGTTTCTCATGTCTAGGACGGTGACACTAGTATGCGATATCAGAGGCAATACAATCAAGGGGTACATTCATCTTTGATAGTGCTGCTCTATTTTTTACTACTTTTAGTGTTACTTTCAGTGAACATGAAATTATGTTTCATCGATTCTGTTAAAATAAATAACAGTCCCCCATGCTCTGGCTCCAAACATTCAAAAACCCATTGTTGAGTTCCTGAAGTTTTGGTTCATATTTTGGCAACGTCATCTACAAGACAGTTCGACAACGACATATATGGACACCCACATTTTGGTGGAGAACAGATTTGTAACACTTTGATGATAATGTATACAAATATACCCATAGTCCATAGCTAAGGAAGCTGTACTTACACAAAGTGGCGTGAACTGTAATTATTTATCACTCAGTTTGTTTGAATTTATTGAGTATTTTTTGTGTTGCATTTTTACTAGAGCCTTCATATTTTAAGCAGACAATACAATTATGTTTAACAATTACTAACACTGGGTGATGAACATCGTGAGTTTTGTTAAACTGTGTTTCTTGGCGGTATGTAATCGAAGGTGTCAAGTACCGATTCTCACCTCTAACGGGGGTGGTTTCCGAAGTTGAAGTTCCCTAATACGGACAGGGGATTGGAAAGTCGCTGGTCTTCCTGTCTCGTATTGTAATGTCATGTTCGTTTCGACTTCAGAGAGTTCTACGTCTCATAGTCTCATCAGGTGTGCAACTTCGGAAACCACCCCCGTTAGAGGTGAGAATCGGTCGGAGACCAATAGCTGGTATCTGTCATGTTCAAGAGTGCGTCTTTAGGACGTGTGTGCTCCGCACAATACACCACCTGCTACGGTGCGAATGTAGCAATTGGAAATCCCAATTCGTATCCTAAACCGTAAGGCCCGTCCAAGGATAAGAATGACGTACTTGTGTTTCGATCTTCTTGGATCTCTTCAGGTAAGGGTAGGTTGCAGATTTCAGCAACCACCTTACGACACGGTTGACAGATTTTCGTAAACTTAGAGGTTGGCGTGAAAGGTACAAGAAGCTTGACACCATCGTGAGTTTTGCTTCATCTTAACACAAATTGTCAATACAAAAAACAGTTCCATTACATATCTATGTCACGATATTAATTAAATGTAATATAGTGAGCGTACACCAGATTTGGATAGCACCATTGCATTTTGTATATCGTAGTGATTTATAGTTGTTATGTAACATGAAAATTACTGACAATAAATTTGTAATGTGAGTTGTTGTAATATACCAATATATATGTACACGTCAGTTCCGTTTGGAAAACTATTTCTCATATAAACATTGTGTATTACGTTTATATAACTGAGTGTTTGATTTTTCATATTCAGCTATCCAGTTGTTGAAATACACACACACACACACACACACACACACACACACACACACACACACACACACACATATATATATATATATATATATATATATATATATATATATATACATAAATGTAGTAAATTGCAAAACACTCTCAAATAAATAAAAAATCATGCAAGTAGAAATTTTTTATTTGGAGTTTGATAACATATAATTGACGAATAGGAAATATAAACACCAAACATTTTTTTCCCCATCTAGGCATCCAAAACTACAATTTCCACGAAAAAAAAAAAAATCAAACCCGCAGAATGACATATATTTTTTATGTAAACACATGTGTGGCAAGAGCCAGCGAGCATATACACAGCGCCTCATACATACGAAGGGCAGCAAAACTAACTTACAAAATTCTCCAACAATTTTACATCTTGCAGAAAATAATAGTTTTATACAGTCCAAATGCAGGTAACAGGTGGTTAATCTGACAAGTGAAAAATGGGTAAAGGCAACTGTAATATGTAATATGATCGTCATTATTCTGGAACGATGTAGAAATATCTCTTCAGAAAACAACTCACTTTGACAGATCCGTGTATTGTTGAATGTGGTTCAACACTGCAGACATAGACGTTCCCGACGAGCTGACGTAAACAAGGAATAGGTAGCGCAAAGTGTCTCGTCAACACTTACGGTCTTACAGACGGGACTAATAACTCAGAGATAGTCTGCAACAGGAAATATTAACAAGCCATCCTAATGTTAGCCTAAAGAGATTTCGGATAGCTCCAATATCAGGACAGCTTGACCTTGGAACGAACCCGATCATCCCGAATGCGATTTTCAGTTAAACAAGTGAAGAAGTAATAAAAGGCAGTGTGTGCGACCTCTGTATCTGACTGGGAGCGACTACCATGGATATACAGTACGTGGCGCCAGCTTGGAGATGTCCATCTCGAGACAAGCGCCTAGCACGATGCTCAGTGTCATCCGTGGTCCAGAGACTCTAACAGCCTCGCTAGCTCCGCGCAGCTCTGCAGAAGAATGACTATCAACAGTAGGTTTCTGCTGCTGATACAAGTGTACTTTGTCTTCGCCAACACTCAATTCGACCTAGAGACCATCTTGCAGACACTGGAGGGAGTGCAACATTATGAGCTGGTGTATCCCACGACTCTACGTCATCCTGAAGGTACGTTCTCATTACCTGTTAGCGATAGTAAACCTTTAACGTTCAAACAACAACAATAAATTCTAACTATTAAATTTATATCGTTTAACATAAGAAGTATGGTAAGAGATACGTCAGGTTGTTCGACTTACACGTTGACCAAGCTTGGCTTTAAAGAGTTGTGTGTTCTCTATTCTCAAACATCACTCTCTAATGTGGTTGAACGAATAAAAACTAACGTAAACCTTAACAGTGTATTGGCTTACGAGCTTGGGTCCAAGTTTTTACTCTGAGCACAAAGCCGTGTGGTTTTGTTGTACTTAAGGACTTCACAGCGAGCGCACAATAGTGTATCTAGATTGCTTACATGCTTACTGATTGCCGAGGATGATACAAGTACAGGCGTGTCACAGGAGCAGGATTTAGGCGTGTGTTTTGCATCGATAGTGGTGAAGTGGGCTACAGTCGATGGAAATAATTTGGAGGAGGACGAAGAATATGAGAGAGACAAAACACGAGCAAGAAAGAGACTTTTCATGTATAGATACTGAGGATATTGAAGGTCTGAGTTTGCTGTCAACAGAACTTCTATCTGCTGCCTATTTCCACGTCAAATGTTGGTCTCTAATTCCATTCGCACAAGAATGAAGATAGATACATAGATATATCAGTGCTTGAATCCGCTGCCATTTGAATAGAAGCGTACTCTAGCTGAAAACTGACGCTTTTAACACACTTATAAATCGTTTCTAGTAGCATGATTTGAAACCGAAGAACTAATGGCAAATTCTACAATTAATAAAGTAAAAATTTATTGGATAAACATTCTGGCTTGAACAAACCTAAACAGATTCATAATCTAACTTTGAATTAAAATTTACTTCGCATTGTACTTAACACTTTCTAAATATTCCACAGTTAATGCAATCATTTATCAGCACAAATTATAAAACATTTTATTGCAATGATATGTAGATGTACGTACTTATTTGATCACAGTAAAATCTGAGCAACATTATATAATGTTTCGTCAAACTCGGTACACATATATTACTTAGTAAGGTAATGTGAATTTAATGTTGTTTGTTGTTACTGTGTTTAGAAATGTACATTCCCCAATTCCGAAGATTTCACAACCTGAATACAAAAAAAAAATATTGTATGAATTTCAAGAAATATGGCACCAATTGATTCAAGATTTTATGTATACACTTTTCTATTATGTAGGTCCACCATGTAAAAAGATATAAAGGGAATAACAATAGCCATTGATAATAATATTTCATATTTTTATACGTACGTGACCGATTTTAAGTTACATGGTTAATTTGCTCCTACATCAATGAAATTGTGCTCATTCGTTATGTTGAGGTTATGAAAAACTCAGTATAAGTTAGTAAGCATTAATTTCCTATAGAAATACAAACGATTTTACACGAAGTGATATGAACTAAAATTTGTCATCCAATATCGGATATTAATATTCACAAGCTGGTTGGAACAAACAATTAGACATTAACACAGAAGCTGGCAGGAACGGACATTCCAATACAAATTCATAATTCTACTCACATCTACTGTACAGAAGCGTGATCTTTTCCTACTTCCTTGGGTATGTCCGTCAGAGTGATGTTAGTAGCCTAGAGTGTACATGTTTTAATATATTTTTGTAAACGATTATCTTTAAACCTACATTCCGAAGGAAAAAGATAGTTTATCAGATCGGCCTCCTGTCTGTATGTTAATCTTTTCTGTATCCGTCCTTCTTTAAAACATTTGAAACTATGTACCGAATTTCATGAAACATCGTACACATACAGTAAGGTATATTTGGTCACCTGATTTGACTTTTATGTTTCTAAATTACGACTATTTTAACATTTTTCGATTACACAGTATAGCTTTAACAATCATATTTAAGAATTCCGTCATACTCGATACACATTCGTACTTAGTAAGAGGACTTGTATTTTGTTGTTTTGTTTATGGCATGTTCATATTTTAAAGATAACAGCCATTTACTATTTTTTTGCATAACATGACGTAGCTTAGTGAATATATGTCCGGATGTCACAAACGTTGTAAGCATATAATATCTAGTAAGTTGACATGACGTTTGTGCACTTCGGCTAAGCCATGTAATATTTTCCAAATGCCACCCAATTTTAAATTTTTCGATTGTACAAGATATCTAAGCAACCGTACGGTTCTTGAACTGAATTTAAATAAAATTCACACTATAATCAAATAAACAGCAAGTGCTGGCTATGCAAGCCACACAAAGAGATATTTGCAAGCCTTGCCCAAGTTTGATTCAGGCTTGTTGTGAGCCTATTACGCAAACTGGCCAAACATGTCATATACAATTAAAACACCAGCTTGATTCAAGCTTACGGCAAGTCTCGTGAGACAGCTTGATGTGCAAAAAAATTAAAGTAAAAGAATATTACTGCAAGCATGTATGCTGTCAGAACATAATGTACCACATCAACCATCAGCTAGTCTAAAGACGGCATGTATCCTTCCGCCAACCGTCATCAATAATATTGTCATATGATAAATGCCATTTGACCACTACTAATTAATATTACTGTAGAGACTCTGTCAAATAGGCATGTCACTAATGCAAAAATTATATTACATTTAAATTTCAATCAATTACTGATTCGCGCAAAAAAAAGTTTTTTTGGCATGTCCCTAAGTCACCCCACATGCCCAAAGTCACCCCACATGTCCAAAGTCACCCCACATGTCCAAAGTCATAACACATGTCCAAAGTCACCCTACATGTCCAAAGTCACCCCACATGACCAAACTCACCCCACATGTCCAAATTCACCTCACAAGACCAAAGTTACCCCATATGACCAAAATCACTCCACATGACAAAATCAATCCACATGACCAAAGTCACCCCACATGAACAAAGTAACCCCATGCGCCCAAAATCACCTCTCATATCCTAAGTCACCCCACATGTCCAAAGTCACCCAACATGTCTAAAGTCACCCACACGACCAAAGTCACCCTACATGACGAAAGTCACATCATACGACCAAAGTCACCCCATATGACCAAAGTCACCTCACATGACCAAAGTAACCCCATGTACCCAAAATCACCCCACATATGCAAAGTCACCCAACATGTCCAAAGTCACCCAACATGTCCCAAGTCACCCCACATGACCAAAGTCACCCCACATGACTAAATTACCACACATGACCAAAGTAAACCCTCATGACGAAAGTCACCCTACATGACCAAAGTAACCCCATGTGCCCAAAATCAACCTACATATCCAAAGTTACCCCACATGTCCAAAGTCAACCAACATGTCCAAAGTCACTCCACATGACCAATGTCACCCACCATGACAAAAGTCACCCCACATGACTAAAGTAACCCCATGCGCCCAAAATCACCCCTCATATCCTAAGTCACCCCACATGTCCAAAGTCACCCAACATGTCCCAAGTCACCCCACATGTCTAAAGTCACCCCACATGTCCAAAGTCAAACCACATTTTCGAAATAATCCCACATGTCCAAAGTCACCCCACATGTACAAAGTTACCCTACATGCCGGAAATCATCCCATGTGTCCAAAGTCACCCCACATAACCAAAGTCACCCCACATAACCAGTCACCCCACATAACCAAAGTCACCCCATGTGTCTAAAGTCAACCCCATGACCAAAGTCACACCACATGTCCAAAATCACCCCATATGTCCAAAGTCATCTCACATGTCCAAGGTCATCCCACATGTACAAAGTCACCCCACATGTCCAAAGTCACCCCACATGACCAAAGTCACCTCATTTTAACAAAGTCACCCCATATGACCAAAATCACCCCACATTACCAAAGTAAACCCATGTGCCCAAAATCACCGCAGAATATACAAAGCCAGCCCACATTACCAAAGTCACCCCACATGTCCAAAATCACACCAACGTGTCCAAAGTCACCCCACATGATCGAGGTCAAACCACATGACCAAAGTCACACCACATGACCAAAGTCACCTCATTTGACCAAAGTCACCCCATATGAACAAAGTCAACACACATGACAAAAGTAACCCCATGTGCCCAAAATCACCCTACATAATCAAAGTCACTCCACATGTCCAAAGTCACCCCACATGACCAAAGTCACCCCACATGACCAAAGTAACCCCATGTTCCCAAAATGACACCACATGACCAGTCACCCCACATGACTAAAGTAACCCCATGCGGCCTAAATCACCCCTCATATCCTAAGTCACCCCACATGTCCAAAGTAACCCAACATGTCCCAAGTCACCCCACATGTCTAAAGTCACCCCACATGTCCAAAGTCACCCCACAAGTCCAAATCACCCCACATTTTCGAAATCATCCCACATGTCCAAAGTCACCCCACATGTCCAATGTCGCCCCACATGTCCAAAGTCACCCCACATGTCCAAAGTTACCCAACCTGTCCAAAGTCACCCACATGACCAAAGTTCAACCAACATGACCAAAGTCACACCATACGACCAAAGTCAACCCATATGACAAATGTCACCTCACATGACAAAAGTAACCCCATGTACCCCGAATCACCCCACATATCCAAAGTCACCCTACATGTCTAAAGTCACCCAACGTGTCCCAAGTCACCCCACATGACCAAAGTCACCCCACATGACCAAATTACCACACATGACCAAAGTAAACCCTCATGACCAAAGTCACACTACATGACCAAATAACACCATTCGCCCAAAATCACCTCTCATATCCTAAGTCACCCATCATGTCCAAAGACACCACATATGACCAAAGTATCCCCCACTTTACCAAAGTCACAGCACATGTACAAAATCTCCAAACATGACCAAAGTAACACCAAGAGCCCAAAATCACCCCTCATATACTAAGTCACACAATGTGTCCAAAGTCACCACACATGACCAAAGTTACCCCACATGACCAAAGT
>PNEQ01025921.1:0-17885 GCA_003012365.1 Medauroidea extradentata
TCTCTCTCTTTCTCTCTCTCTTTCTCTCTCTCTTTCTCTCTCTCTTTCTCTCTCTCTTTCTCTCTCTCTTTTCCTCTCTCTTTTCCTCTCTCTTTTCCTCTCTCTTTTCCTCTCTCTTTCTCTCTCTCTTTTCCTCTCTCTTTCTCTCTCTCTTTTCCTCTCTCTTTCTCTCTCTTTCCCTCTCTTTCCCTCTCTCTTTCCCTGTCTCTCTCTCCCTCTCTCTCCCTCTCTCTTTCTCTCTCTCTCCCTCTCTCTCTTTCTCTCTCTCTCCCTCTCTCTCTTTCTCTCTCTCTCTCTTGCTCTTTCTCTCTCTCTTTCTCTCTCTCTCTTTCTCTCTCTCTCTTTCTCTCTCTCTCTTTCTCTCTTGCTCTTTCTCTCTTGCTTTTTCTTCTCTCTCTTTCTCTCTCTCTTTCTCTCTTATTGTATCCTTAGTGGTAATACACCTTAGGGTGCATACACACTCAACCCGTCCAATAACGTCAAGGTGTCCAGTCTCGTCAAGTCCAGCAAGCTGCGTCAATAGGAAAATCAAACATGCAAACTTTTCCTTGTGCTGTGTGAGCTCACATATTGTACTTTCACATAGGCAGCATCTCAGCAAAATTTGGGCATGGCCAATCAAGTGGAAGGAGAGCCAAGCTGGTCTTGATTTTTCATAGAGCCAAGCCATCCCTGTGTCGTAATAGTAAATACAGAGGAGGACGGAGGATGGTCATGCCACGGCAGGGTAATGCTGTGCAGACTGGTGAAGAGTAGATGTATACGAGGGGTTCTGGCACACTCTGGGTCACCCCTTTAATCTAACTACATATATAGTAAAGATTTTTATCTTGTGTTTCAAGCATCATACTTATTATGTTTTCATTACAGACTCACCTATTATTATCGTAATTTCAAAACTCTAAGTTAGCTTAAAATTAAGTAAACTCCCAAATTTACTGAAAATGCCCCAAAATTTTTAAAAGTACAAATTTTTTGTTAAAAATTTGTGTCGTACAAAGAGTTGTCTCTGTTCCACTAATATGATGTTATTATTCAGATAAATTTATGTTTTTTTAAGTTGCAATAAATAATTACATTTCGCCATGTGGCAACTTGGCTGGACTTTTGGGGTTGTGTTTTAAACTGCATGATTTGACTTGATGTAACTGTTTTTGACTTCGCAGTCCTGGATTGACTTGTAAAAATTGGTTTGGTTTGCAATCAGTGTTACTCTATGTCTCTATACCATAGTACAAATCTGCTTTTTTAAGAATTTCTCATTTCTCCTTCTCTAGTTTCTCATCCTACTAGCAGAACAAAGGAAGCCAGCTATATGCCAATCAGTGAATGTCATGTGCCATATCATTATTGATGTGCCACCAAACCCCATAGCATAGTATTACACACCCTTTTGTAAGCCAAAGGTGAAAGATGTTTACCCATAAGACATGTGGCAGCCAAGTTATCACAGGACCTCAATAAGAACAGCTGAAGAACAGCATAAGAAATGTATTGTCATACCTCCTCTCTTCCTTCTTCTTCCCCTCCCCTGTATTTTATATCCTGACGCGACCCAGCAGCAACACCTTCGTACTACCTTGCAAGGCTGCCGATCATTCACTTGTGTGAAATGTGATGGATGCTGCCTTTGGCCACCTGGTTTTCTCTGGGCTGTCCAGTTTCCCCCACGCTTTCATTCCATCTCTGCTCTATAAATCATCTTCACACCATCGCTCAAGACCTTGCTGTAAACGTTACTTAAAATTTTAACTTCCGGCCCCATGTATGAAATGTGGTAGGAGAGCAGGGCAAATCCCGTGATTAGATACCAGGGAAGTACATGGTTCTCAATAAGTTTACACCCTCATGTATTCAGATTCAGTTCTACTGGGACAAGTTGAATGCAATAATAATAATAATAATAATAATTAATAAATGTTGTCTCCCCCCCCCCTTCCAATTTTTAGGGGCCTGTTTTGGGATTGTTTTTCCCATAAATTTGGTGTACGTCTCGGCAACACTAGACAATTTTCAAAGCACTGTGTTTTATTCTAACCCATTTTCAATAGCTTACAAAAGTGTTAATTTAAATCTTGAATTTATATTTTATGCATGTGTAGAGGGAGTGAGTGAGACTGGAATTGAATTGCTTTAAGTTTTGTGCTCTTCATTTCAAATCATATGTCAAAGTATTGATTTCAGTTGAGTCCTCCTAACTCATATACCAATATATAAAACTATTTTTTTTACAAGAATATTTAAATTAATAATAGCTGACAAGATTTTGATACTTGCTTTTATTACCAAAATCAAGATGACTTATTTTCTAACATTACAGACGACATTTGTTTCTTACAAACAATGTTGAAATAATTGACTATTTAATTTACTATTGATTCTATGTAGCAGCTATTTCATGTTTACTCTTTGATATAATAAAGAATAGTCTTAAAAATTACAAAAAAAATTGTATTAATTACAAATACATGTACATATAGATAGTAGGACGACACTTTTTCACACAGACAAAGTTGCATTGCTTTGCATGGACCAGCTTCATCTGGTTTAAAGTGTTATGGCACATTAACAGTTGCTATTTACTTTCAGTTCAGTTATATTATTGTATGCTTAGCGAGTGCCCACTAGTAGCTAGATCAGTTGAAATACAAGTAGTGTTATTCGAACTTACAAAATCACATTTAACCAGTATATTTGAATATTTCTATAGTGTCAATGCAAATAATACCTACATAATTTAATTTATTACCCTTTAGAGTTCATATTAAAATTTATAAATTAATTTTTTTTCGATCACAATAAATATAAATTAATTTTTTTTCGATCACAAAAAATATAATTAGTGTACAGTAAATACTTTTATCTTATGGTCACATTATCATTGGTTTCACAAATAATTATTATAGTGTATTATATTGTATTATATTAAAACAAACGCAAGTACTATTTTCTAGAAAAAAAAATTATGACATTGGACGGAATCGCACTAATGAAGTGTCTTGCAAATCTTTTCAGTATTGTCTTTATTGTAACCTTAATAAATCCACTGCACACATGCACACAGAACATTATTTATTTCTTCTGAGATTGCATTTGTTGTTGTCATACTTGCTATGTTAAATATCTTTTTGCCTAAAATTATTGCTGCGTACTAGACAGTCAAGGTCGCAGTTTCTCAAAAGTTGAATTGGTGTGTGTCAAAAGATTTATGATAGTGAATGTACGCACGGATACCTCGGGCATTTTTGTTGATTTAGCATATTTAATATTTAATGGTTTGTCAAAAATGTATTAATTGATTTGAGTGTAGTTTGACATTATTTAAGAAGTTTACTGGTAGGAACGGCATTTTGTTACAGCGAAAGGGTATATCTTATCTAAAGGTCCAAGTAACCTAAATGTAGAAAATGTAAAATAACTGTCAACTAGTTGCAGCCTTTGTGATTGAAATCGTGAAATCAAAGACACAATTTTTTATGTATTTTCACAGTAGGTTTCTGCCAACCATTTGATTCATGTTATGTATTTTTGAAATATTCATGATCTTCAGCAAACAATGTTAAAAATCTGCTAATCATTAATTTCTTAATAATTAATTCCCAATCTGTGAATTTTAGTGCTATTACTGCTCTCTTTGAATTTGTGATTGATTGTGTATGAATCAGTTGAAAAAATTTTTTGGTATTATATTTTAATCAAACAGAGAGACAACAACACGTCTGATAGAATTCTGATGATTTTGTGTTATTAAATGTATAAAAGCCATTAGAAAATGTATAAGATGTGTGCTTTTTGCAGTTATCCCTGAACATTTTTATGAACACTCCTTGCTATCGTTGTTGCCTCAACTCACAGGCTGAGAAGTAGATTATTAGCTCAGTTGGAATCTAGTTTCGTTTATGGGTAGGTTCATTGATTTGCCCAGTAAAGTTACAGTGCTAAGTGAACAACTCTTTGTGGAGCTCTGAAACCATGTAAAAAGCAAACTCGGAAAATGTGAGCAGTGTGTGGCACAGTGAATTTTAACACGTTTTTCCTTTTACAGCTAAATTGCAAATCAGATCTTTAATACTCTGTACTATATATGACAGAGGGAACCTATCAAGGCAAAATAAAAGTAATGGTCATGAACAATGGTTTTTTATCATTCTGTGATTTCTGAGGTCTTTGTGAACACTGTTCTCATACAGATTGTTCTGTTTAACATCTCTTGTGGAGCATTACCTTGTGTATTGCCCTGTCCTGAACACTGTGCGAAGAAAGCACCATGACATTCTGTATCTGTAACACTGAGATCTCGTCTTCCTAAATCACGTCACTGTTTCAGTGTACCCGAAATCTTGTAACAGTTCTGAAGTTTAAAATTTTAAAGTAAGTAAGGGTCACTTTCAACGTATATACAGCTGTGATCATCATATTTAAACCTTGATGGGATATGTCCAAGGTTATGTGGAAGAAATTGTGTAGTGAATGTGTGGAGCTCTCTTCGTGATATTGACGTTACCTAAGTTCATAACGTTGTCTCTTCAGGTTCGGGCAGTATCTCTTCATATTCCTGCTCTGGCACAGAGGACAAATTTACAATGGGTCTTGTCTCCTTGTCACAAACAACCTGCGCAGCATTGACTTGCTCAGAGTGCACTTGGGCCAGCGTCACTACCAGCGGCGTCCTGTGGATCTCAGGGTGCTGCAGTGTGTCTGTAGAAAGTGGTCTTTGTGTACGGATGTACAGTGGCTCTTCCTTCGTGTTGGAGTTCTTGCTCTTCGGCAAATAGTTGCGAATCGAGTCTTCCTGTTGTACAGTTTGGGACGTCGTGGGACTGTGGGATGCCTGGCGCAGGTCATCGATGGTTTTGATGAATTCTCGAGCTGCATCGACCTCTGTTTCTTCCTCGCTAAGAAGTATGGCTAGCCGCTCTGCTTGCTGGAGATAGAACTGTGCCTGCTTCACTGCCCGGAACCTGTTGCTTGACTTGGCCATCTCTATGAAGTGCTTGATGAACAGTTCAAGAAGCATCTTTCTTCTCAAAGGGTCACTACCTCTTCTAATCTGCACCTGTAAAAACCATGAGAAATTAAATACAAAACATAGTAGCCTGAAAAATTCTATGAATAAGTAGCAGTTTCATTGCAATTGCAAACATGTTGGTTTGATGAACTATTGTGATATAATGAACATGAACATTCCACCACTTCTAATTTCCAAAATGTGTCGACAGTTCCAATATAATGGAATAATCAGTACTTTAGCAGTTGCCAAAATAGTAAGACACCATGAATAGAGTAGTATTTTAACCAGATTGTCAGTGGATGCTGTCAGAGCACAAGTGACTTTGGTAACCAGGTTTATTTAACAAGCAAACACACATACGTAATACTGTATATGATGTCTGCTAAATGTGTTCCAGCATCCACAAAATTCCCTTATTATGGTGCAGTGAACATACAGTGCAGATGTGGGAGCATGCTGCTTCATGTTTAAGGATTGGTCCAGGTTCTCTCTCCATTGATTTTCTGTGATGTGAATGAGATGTACATATTAGTCATGCTGGTATAGTTAGAAGTGAACCACCATTGTTTTGATGGTGGCAGCATCGTTTTAGGCACATGTAAACCCATCCTTTTGTTGGGTCATGATTTTGAACAGGTCAGAGATGTAGAGAGAGATAATATTCTCAGACAGTAGATCAAGGGATGTAAGGGTGCAAACTTCCTGCTAAAAGAAGACTGTGCCCTTCCACATTATGCTGTATTTGTGTAGGACTACTTGAAAAATGTAGACAATACCTACAAGGATTAGCCGACCCAAGTCTCCCCTAACATCAGATATACCATTTTACATATACAATATGTACTTGGAAACACTTTTGTGTTGTATTGCTAGTGTCTAGTTCTTCCTGGTACTGTATAGTGTATAGGATCTTGTTGATAGCTAACTAGAGATACCTTATATCTACAAAATTAGTTTTCCATGAGACCAAAAATACAATTAATAAATAGGTTTTCCCAGAATTTTGATACAGTTTTTGCATTATTTTGAGAAACTAGTATTTTATAAATACTAAGTACAGTAAAACCCTATTAAGACGTTTGGGGTTGGACAGAAAGAAATAATGCTTATTAACCAGGAAAACTTATTAAAAGTGTTAAATTACACATGTGCATATAGACTAGGTGTATAATTATTTTACTTATTAAGCAGGAAACTTCTTAAGAGGGTTTTACTGTACTGGGTTTCACTTCTTAGCCGTTGTTTTGTGCCTTGGAGTAGGTACTCTATACACCAAAATCTGTATGACTATTGTTAGTAGATGATTAGCCCAGGGTTTTGACTTGTTCTAAACTGTTACCAATCTTCCATTTATTAGCATGGGTTATGTTAAATTTAATTTGTAACTTCTTTTTGCCTGATTATTTACGATAATACAGGCTGGGTAAAAAAATTTACTAGTAATTTTTTAAGCTGCTGAAATAAACTATAAACACTATATTGATTGTCTGAAGGCGATAAGGCTCTCACCACTCGATGTTGTAACAGGCATAAAAAGATTTTGTGGGAGGTTGCATGTGCGGCAACTCGTTTATCTTCAATATCATTGATATACTGAAAATACTGAGCATGCAGTTTAGGTAATCACAATTTAGGATATTGAACAGCCCTGTATTCCACAAGTGTAACGCTATTGTGTAGGTAGTGCATTCTAAAAAATAAAACCGTAGTGAGTAAATTAGTATGATATGTATACTTTATTTCACTTTATTTCACGACAAGCAGCAGGATCGTGGTCAGACTACTCGCCTCACACCAGTGTGATTTGGGTTTAATTCCCGATGGGGTTGATTCAGATTTTTCACATTTAAGAAACGTTGGTGATGTACCCAGTTAATTTTCTCAGCGTACTCCCATTTGCCTTACCCTTGTATTCCATTTCTTCTTCATTTTCACTTCACGTTCCCCCGTACCAGCTATGTGCCCACTTGTTAATTGCTCACCAAAATATCTTCACTCATTCTGCAGAGTTTCTGAACACACAGTTTTATATTCCTGAATTGATAACCACTGCACACCATAAGTTTTACATGTCACATCGCTGAGCCATGAATAATTTTAGAAGATATTATTTCATTTGGTAATTTATTCATCTCCTGAACTGAATTAGATATCTTTAGCACTGAATTTGTATGTATATGTACATGTGTCAATGTTTGTATGTGTTTTATGTACCTGATATTTGATAGGAATACGTACTCCGTTATTGTAATTTTTTTAGAAATACGGTACTTACTTAAATTTGCTTAACGTTAATTGGTAGGGAAACTATTGTCATTGTGATTCATTGCTTACCTTCACATCTATTGATTCTGTGGAGCCTCTGGGAGCAATTTGTCTGCTTGCAGCATTCCTTTGCTCCAAACGTTTATGAGCTTTCTCTGCAAATTTTTGGTTAGGGTTGGCCAGCTTGACATTTTTCCACATGTCTAGAGAGTCTTGTCCAACTTCAACTTCAGGTACAGTCTGTTGTTCCACACTTGGCTGATTAGTCAGAACTGTACGTCCTAGCGTTGGGTTATTCAAAGTTACCAAGTTATCACGAGTGAGAATCTGGTATAGTTTCTTGTAGTTAAGCTTTGGATAGAAGCTGCCACCAGTTTCACTTTCCTTGAACCTGTAATTGTTTTTGTAAATCATGTTACCATTATACCATCTTAAAATCATTAATCTTAAGACTAGTACATTAGTATTTAGCAATAAATTCAAAACCTCTTTTAACCAAAGGAGACTATGTAATTTCAGTTAGTCAAAATTTCTGTTTGAAAATAAACAGTAATTTTGACTGTAAAAAATTGTAGAAATCACTCATACCCAACTCTGAATTAAAACAATTGTTGATGTTTTTATTGTAATACTAAATATGTAAATTAATATCTGTGTGTAAAATTGATGCGCAAAAAAAAATGTACACCTGGACATGTTGGGGTAAAACAGTATTGTGGTAAGTGTTTGAGTTAACAGTGGGTTTGCTTTAAGTACACACATTTCCCCCCATATTCAAGAATGTTGGTCAACTGAAAATGCAATTAAAATCTACAGTTTAGTATAATGGTTGCACATTTATACATGAAAAAAAAATTACCTTTTTTGATTTGGCATTACGCAAATATTTTCCCTAGAAATAATAGTATGTTGTACTGCAGATTAAATTATTATTAACGTAGTAGGTATGTGGGTAGTAAAGCTTAGCTTCTTGTCAACATTGAAGTCGTCAGGAAGAAAACAGGAAAATAAATTGTCCATGGCTGGTATTAAAGAACCATCTCTACACTCAACATTCCCTTATAACTTAAGTACTCGTGGATAACCAAGCTTAAGTTGGTTGGATTGGGAATCAAACAAAGATTAATATGAAAATATAAATCCAACTATAGACTCTTCACGATAAATGGAGTATGTCCAAGTAAACAAATCCAGTCAAAGTGAGCACTGCTTAAATTTTCCTTTCAGCCATTTTGCATTTATCTTTACTATTTGTAATATGAAAACTTCTAAACAAACAACAGCGTAAACTGTCGCTACTCTCAAACTGAACATCTTTGGCCCCGATATATACAATTTCTGGATATTATAAGTATTAGGAAGTGCTCAGTTTAAAATGAACAGACTATATGCCTTCCCATGCTAACCTTCCGTGTTTTAAAACTCGAACCATCAGTTGGGTGGAAAAACCTGCAGTGATCAAACTGCTTGCTTCGCACCTTAGCGGTTTGGTTTTGAGTCCTGGTAGAGTCATTCCAGATTTCTGCATGTGGAGAAATTGTGGCAGATTTTACAATTGGCTTGTGTGTTTTCTCAGGGTATACGTGTTTCCCCTGCCCTTACTTTATATACTCGGTTCATTCATGTTAAAAGAGCACTCTTGAAAGCTGTACTTTTATTTTTAATTTCAACCGGTTGGCGGTTTTGTATATTTATGCTGCGTGTAAACATTAACTTAGCCACACAGTGCTTTTGTTTACGTGGCCTGTGAAATGTTTTCATCTATATCCATATTATTAATCATAAAAAAAGAGGTGTTGACTAATGCCTATTAACAATTAGTCTATGTTCATGTATGTATAATGAGAGTTTCTGTATATTGACTCTTTAATTTATGCACTAAACTCACCCTAGTAATTTTTTTTACTAAGCTATCACCTGAAAGAATTACATCAAAGTATTATCAGGCTGAGGAATTTTTTCTCCCCATTATGTACTGTTCTAACAAAACTGCACAAGAAAGTTGTATGAATATCTTCCCACTTTCTTCCCATTGGACACTCACGGATAAAATGTGGACCAATTTTGCAAACAAAAAGTATGTTAATAGTATGTATATTACCTTCACAGTGTTTCATAGGTGAAGTAGGGCTAGATGCAACTTCAAAACAAAGATTTCTAGTTAGTATATGAATAAAGTAGCATTCTGGACACTAAATAATGTCATCGCTTCCTAAGATAATTTTAATGTTTAATATTATGTTTTTATTGTATTTGTCCTTGGTTGTAGTCTCATACATTACAAATAGGCCTAAAACTTGTACTTTTGCCTTTACGAAACCTGTGAATAAACGTGTACACTTTGCTTTACATTGTATTCTAGTTTTAAATACAAAACAGACTCTATAACACACAACAGAACCACACATTTTTCACATTTCATTCATTCACATTTCATTCAAGCAAGTGTTTATGATGTAAAATAGAAAATCAAAAAATGCTGTTTTGTAGTTTCAAATACAAAGGCTGGCAGTCACAAAATGTCATAATTTGTAGAATACCAATAATGTTCTGTAAATTTCCAACTAGCCTGTCAAGTCACTTTGTCTGGCTTATTCAATGCTAACCGGTGCTAAAGAACTAGATATCAAGTATTGACCAAAATATTGCCACTTTATTCTGATTAACTGTTTCATTTGGCTATTTCAGTTTCTAGTGTTATATTAGTTTTATTACTAAACATATTTATAGAATTCATTTTTGAGGTGTATACAAGTTATTAGATTCCACTTTATACTGAGGAATATATCATACATTTTCATTTAAAACAAGCAATGAAATTTAAGAAATAAATGTTACCTTTAGGCAAGATGTGTTAGTGTAACTTTCAGAGCAGTGACATAATCCAGTGAAAAGAAAATGGTCGGGTGTTGGGGTCCACAGGCAAAGAACAATGATACCACTCTTTCCAGAAACCCCACATTAATACTAAATATTGTGAGTGTTCTAAAATGAAATGAAACATTAAAAAATACTCATTTTACTTCATTAATTTGAGGTCATTTCCTAAAAATAAGCTTACGTAATGCTCCATCTCAAGCTACAAAAAATTTTTAATCTAGACCTGATGCTCGTGATCTTACCTGAGATTTCTAATAGCTTGCATCACGTTTGTTAGTAGGTGCTCCTTTATGCTGAAGATTTTCCCTTGGGCTGCATATATCCAATCTTCTGGGGTATTATCTAGTAAGTTATGTTTCCGTACAAAGTAGTCCTCCAGTTTCTTCTCTTGTAAGGCACTGTATATTAGTTCAATAAATTTTTTCAATGTATCTCCTGGCTGGTCTTCAGGCCATAGCGTGAAATGTTTTTCACACTGCCAGAAAAGTAGTGTACGAATATGTGATGGCAGCAGTCCCAGGTGTACGTCAAGTGGTTCGAGAACGTTTTTATATAGAGTCATAGTAAAAAGATAGCACCTGATTTGTGCATGTGACAAGCATGTCTCAAGGTACCTTTCGGCTTCTGGGAATGCCAGTTGCCACTCTATCAGCCTACCAGGCCTGTCCCCTTTTTTTAGCATGTGTCCTACAGGGAGTAGATGATATCCCATAGATTTGACCCTCTCGATCATCCGTTGTGTGGGCCATGTATACGCAAAAATCCCTTCTATTCTGGTGTCCCTCACTCGTCTTAACCATTCGTTTGCTTGGCTTGGCCATTCGTTGCTGTGCAGGGTGGGTATCACCTCGTAATGGTAATCCAGTAGATGGCCATCTTCCCTGTAAAATTTGTCACACATAATTTTCGCACAAACTTTAGTTGCCATTTCCACACTTTCTTCGTTGAATCCCAGTGTTCTGGCTAAGCAACCTGAGAACAATTCCACAAAGTGACTCATGAATGCATCAGAGTTCAGGAAGTACCGAGTTTCAAAAAGGTCTTTCTCCTGGTCCTCACTATCAAACACTTTATTAATTACACGTTGGTAGCACTCGCTGGGGATTTCAGACGAGTTTGCCGGTACACGTCCAAGTGTACACTCGACCAATTTCCTTGGTGTAGCCAGATTCTTGATTGTTCTGTAACTGTATTCACTTGAAGAGCTCGCGGTGTTGAGCTTCAGCAGGCTTTGAGACTTGCTGGAACCACCTGATTTATAGCCAGAAGAACTGTCGCTCTCTCTCTTGGGATCATCATCCGTTAGGTCTGTTAGGGACATGCTCTTAGTGGGTGGCTTCTTCTTTACATAAAATTTCCGTTCCATGGGTGGACTTTTGAATCCTTGAGTACGTTTGCCATCTGTAATATTTTCTAAAGACTGTAGCTCCCTGCTGGGCAAGTGAATGGTTTCTTGGGGTTGATTCTGCAGTTCATTTATCATTTGTACAGAATGGACACCATCATCTGTTTGTATGCTGCCTTCACTTGTTCCAAAGTTACTGCCATATATTGGTTCATCGTAAAGGAGCTCAACACCATCGTCTAAACCTCCGTATACAGTACTGTGCTTTTTGGATACTATCGACTCATCACAGCGAAGCCGCATGTAACCTGGAAAATAAATACCAATTAGTTTTAATGGTGAAAATTCTAACTATACACTTAATGACATCTATAATATATAAATGAACCGCAAAATGTGTTGGTAAGTGCATAACTCAACAATGCCTGGACCAATTTGGCCAATTTTTTTTTTTTAAATGTTCGTTGAAGTTCAAAGATGGTTTTTACGGCGAGAAAAATTTGAATAATTGCCGGGAAAAAAAAACCCTAAAAACAGTAGAGTCAATTTGAGCTTTATTGCTATTGTTGTTTAAACAATGTAGGTATGGTCCTGAGATCGAGGCCTTAAGCATTCACTCAGGTATTGTATAAAGTTTTGAGATGTGGGAGGTGTGGGGTTACGGGTTCGTATCCCGTGCAAGACTTTGCGATGGGAATTACATGACATCATACAAGCGTATTGCGTACGCTCTTTACACTTTTATTGAGTACGCTAGCTGTTAAATGCCGGGCAGATGTTTTGCGGTGGAAGCTGCAGCCGGGCAGCTGTTTTATAGAGAAATAAAGATGAATTTAAAAAAGTACGCTTAGCGCAGTGGACTGGACAAATCTGTTTGTATTTGATGTTTTAAAGATAAACAGTGAATATAGTATAATATAGAATATAGTATCACCATCAATTAACACGTAACTAAAAGTTAGTTACTCTTTTCTATAGTACACGTGGGCGAAGCCGCAACGGGACAGCTAGTACATAATAAAATGGTAGGGCTTTTTTGCAGTATTCATTACAGTATCCATTTACCCTGCTAGTTAAACCTTTGATACTGTGTGAAACTTCACTCTTAACCTGTTGTTGGCAAATCGTAGGATTTTTCAGTAATTTCAATTGAGGAAGACATGAATAATTGTATATGAAACAGAGTTAAAATTATTAAAACATTTCATTTTAAAATGTAGAATAAAGTCAGTCTTACTTTCTACTCAACTATATTACACTCAGGAGTAGCACATTTCCTTCAAATATCTGTAGTGATTGAAGTATAAATATTTACTGTATTACACATTCATAATTTTTGTAAAAATTTTTTTTGTTAATTAGCTATGGGTATTGAAAAGAGGGTTTTTTCCTCCACCTTTACAGTTTTGCATAAAATGTAAATAAGGCAAAGGTTATTTATTGTGCCGGAAGTAAGTTAAATATATTGCAAATGTAATACAAAATGGTCATTCAGACTGATAACATCTCAAGCCCATCCTCTTATTTAGCTACAACCCAGCCCAACCCTGTCTTAAATCTAGACATAGTTTTCTGTGGATGAGACATACCTAAGCAAGTAGGGTTCTTAATGTAACGAGCAAGGTTTGGCTTGAGGTTTGGCGAGCTCCAAGAAAGTACTTTTTGCCAGCAATGTGGTGAATTAGGGGACTTTGAAATCCTTTTAATAGGCTATGCTGCGGTGCTGTTAGGTTCAAGCTCAACCTGCAGACATCAGGCTTCCCAACTGAATCTGTGACATGTGAATGTGAGAAGCTCATCTCTGTCTGGGCATGTGTTCTCTGAAGGAACTGTATGAGACAACTGTGAATGTGCTGGATGTTGCTAACTTCTGGAGCAATAGAGTTAAGATGAGAGAAAATGGAAGCTATTTTCTTCATTATAAATAAGATGAAGTAATAGTTACCAAAGGTGGAAAATTGTTCCTGCAGTAGGGGCTTTATAATGTTAAACTGTGCATATTGTTACCTTGTTTGTGTGACGGCTCCGTTGCAAAGCAGTAGTTGGGCCCATCCACACTGACGTATTGCACGCTGTCGAGATCGGTGCACAGTTCTATGTTGTCCTGCACGACAAACAGTCGCTGAGCAGCCAGGGTCTGTGCACGATGTTTCCTGGGGCCGTGCTGGGACCGGAACTGCACGTGCCGGCTGACTGCTTCTAACACTCGGTCTGGCATAATACAATGCCGGTTATGTGTGGTCAGGTCAAAGTTGCCACCATCATTCATACATACTGCAGCCATTTCCCTGCAAACACAAAGTTAACACAATATTTATTATGGTTTGGGGATTTATTTTGTTTTGCAGTGCTTTACTTTGCCAGGAAATCCTTTCTAATTCTGAAAAGTTATTCCTTTCGTACATCGAGTGATTTGTTTGTCACACAATCATTATGAAACTGTGTAACAATTGCCTGCCATTGCAGTTAAGAAAGTGATATACTAGTAGTGAGAGTATTGTAAACTAAGCATACTTTGCACCGTGCAAAGTATTCTTTTCTATTCTGCGTAGGGTAAGATTTAGTGATCATTCTCAGTGCATATCACATATTTTTATAACCCAACCTTGATGCCACTTCACTTTACCAAATTTGTACGAACAAATACTTTTGATGGTACAAAGTTACCCATGCAGGTGCAAATTATACCCAGTTTAGGCCTACAGTAAATGTTTTCTTTTGGCTTGTGTTTTTATTTAATTATAAATGTTTGGTGTGTGGTATACATACATGGAATAATAAAAACTTATGATTGTCTACACTGAAGCAGTTTTAAAATTGTTAAAACATAATCTGAAAATTATGAATGTTTATTGAACTCTAGGTGCATAGTATTTTGGAAATGTGATTTTTTTCGTTCTCTGAAGAGTAAACTGAAGATTAAAATGTACAATAGTTTTATAGACACATGATAAGTAGAGCCACAATTTTGTTGCGAAAAGATTTTTGCAACATTTGGTTTCAGTGTCTCGCATGCACCTCGGCAGATCTGCGTCACGGCTATTTGCAGCGTGTCTTTGTTCAGACACGTCCCTCATTTGGCTGCACCAATAACAATGAGGCTATTGTGACGTGTGATTTGTCAGTAGAACCTCAAGGTGTGTGACAGTTAAAACGTCCAATCACTGACCATGAAACAGAGTTGTGGATGTGAACATAAGGCATGGAAACCAAATGGTGCAAAAATCTTTTCGCCATAAAATCGTGGCTCTAATGATAAGCAGACACATTGTAAAATTGCGCAAAGTTAAAGATAGTCTCCAATAAACTACATATAGTAATTGTTTTTGGTACAAATCACACATATTCTGTGTTAACATGCCCAGTTAGAAGTATACAGCTTTAAGAGAGAAACATTGCTTGAAATATACAACAGCCAATATCTATACAAAACTTTTGAGTGTCCTACATAACACATAGGAGTCTAGCAGTCAGTCAACTTTTCCCGTTATTTTCCAGTGTCTCTAATGATAAGTACTGCCCATGATGAATGGGTAGAGGCCGGAATATTTCGCGGATTCAATGACCTTCGTGTTAGAATGCATTGTCCTGTGCATACTCAAGCACGACTATTTGTCCACTACCTGCTACTCAGTGCCCAGTGGAACAACAGACAATGAACGAGTTCAATAGACGGGGCTTGAGTAAGTATAGTATTGGCGGTTCGGAATAAAGTGAGCACTAAAAAAAGCCCTGCTTAAATTCTATTTTCAGCCAATTCGTATCTTTCCGCGCGTAACGGATAATGACACGAACTGTCGAACCTCTCTGGCCACGTCACTTGACGTTTGCGCGTACATGATAAATTGCGCAGTCAGTAGGAATATATATAATTGGAGTAAAAACAAGTTTATTAATTATATAAAATACAATTAAGTCGATTTTGTATGATTTTATTTCAGTTTTGTTCTATTTATTATTTAAATAGGAAAATACAGGGAACTATTTTGCGTGATTTCGCTACCAACCATACAACAGTAAGGCAACTAAATGTACTAGTGTTGAATTATATGCACTAACGGCTAGTGATATTTTTCAAAGGTTAAACTTTTTAGTGCTCACTTTATCCCGAACAACCTATACAATGGATTCTAGCCAGCAGGTCATTGAATATGCAAAATTTTCCGGCCCCTACTGACGGCAGGAGCCCTAGACACCGGTAAGGGGGGATGAGGTGGTGGTGGTCTGGTTTCTTAAAAATAAAAAACGGCGAGGGAGGGGGAGTTGCAGTTTGCTTGTCGCCTGATCAGTGTGAAGTCACGCGCGCAAGCGTAGGTCCTCTTTACACGTCTAGGTTGATTGAAAACGTGTGTTGCACTCATATCCCACTCAAATGTAAATGTGTGTATAGGTTAGTGCATCTAAATTGTTTTTTATTTGTTATCAAAATTACTAGTGTCCTTATGGGTTGATCAGTGGGCAACTAATCAGTAATCTTTATTTAAGGGGTATTTATCCCTACCACCTTGGATTTATCTGTTTCTTCTCGATAACTTCTTTTCCAGTCGATGTATCAAAAATGTTGTCAGAAGGCATACATACAAACTTAATCGATTTTCTGTAATTGCTGGAACCATAATATATTCATTATTTTGCAACGGGAAACAGCTGAAAAGGAAAATTTACTTTATTTACGGGAGCGACTACAGAGGCAGTAACATTAACAGAAACAATGCCATATGGATTCCAAAAAGTGAATGAAACAATAAACTATGCCTTGTCAGCGTGAAAAAAAGTAAAACAATGTGTCTGTTCCCTGATTTATAAGAAAAACGGTAAAACCGATCTGACAGGGATCAATCCCCCTTAACCAATGTATTCTAGCGAAACTAAAAAGAGAAGAGTGATAAACAGTGAATGATGCGAAATCATAATTACGGTTATTGAGAATTACATCAAAGAACTAAAGAATGTACCTTAGCAGTTCCTTCAAGTCCAGCAGCACGTGTCGTGCCACTGTTCCGTAGCCGTAAGCCAAGCAATGGCGAAACGAATATGCAAGGCAAATCAAGTACGAAATGTAACGGATACTAACAGTTCATTTTCTAAACCTGGTAAAAAACGTGATGCTTAACGGAAATGCACTACCATAAATGTGGATGATTTCGATAGATATACAGAAATACGGTACACTGCTTTTATGTTCGCGAGAAGAAAGTTACAACAGTCCCGAAATCCCGGCTTCCCTAAATCTCAGTTTTCCAGTGCTAGGAAATAACATCGTATTTGTCGACTGTTGATAGGTTGAAGTTCAGTTATAAAATGAACTGGGGTAGTTCAGCCGGCACCAGGACACGTACTGTGAGGCAGTGGCAGATGCAAAGGAGGGGGAAAATGGGGAAATCCCTCCCCCCCCCCCAAGAGCACAACCTTGTTTTAGAAACGTTATACTTTTTATTCAAACTATTGAAAATGCATTAGGTGTTTCGAACTTTGCAATATATTCTAAGAAACTGACTGTAAACTCTTTGAAAATGTTCCAGTTTGTGTCTGTTGTGTGTTAAACATAAACATCCAAAATGCTCTCAAAGTGCACCATTTTGGATCTTAAAATCAAAATTTTCTGGACCCCCCCCCCCACCTAATTCCATTCTGAATCCGCCCCTGCTGCGAGGTAGAGTTATGTTATGGGTGGGCAGTATACACCCAACGAACAAGTATATATTAGGCATGTAAAAAACTGCACCTGTGTTCAGTCTGTTAGGTATATGATTGAAAAAATTACCCCAGCGGAGAGATGTGATTTTAGTGATTACTGTGATGATAAATGTATGTTATACCTCTCACAGCTTGGACGTAAACTTATGTGACTACTTCTCATTCAGTTTAATCAATTTAATACATAATATAGAATTTAATAAATATTGCAATTAAATTGTTTTGTTTCGGTAACGTCTCAAATGGAATGCAGGCCCTAGAAAAAATGTTCAGTATAATGTTCGTCATGCGAAATGATCTAGGCCAATGAAATACTGTATAAATTTATGGATTGGGAAGCATCAGTCATTCGGTACCATGCTGCATTTTCATTTGAAAATGGTTTTAACTATCCGTAAACGTCTCGTGCAGAGATTTTCGGATAGTAAAATTATTTTTAATAAAATAAGAGTATTTTTGAAATTCGGTTATTATAGAGGCCTAGATATTATTGTTGCGTGCCATGTTCCTGGAGGCCAGTGGTCGGCGGCTGTTTCGTAACACCTTGAGGGCTGGCCGATGATTCAAAGCCCGGGTGGCTCATAGTGGGAATCCCGCCTAACCTACGTCATAGATACCTGTCCCAACTGCGTCTTAACCCTTCGAGGACGGCGGACGTGACTACTAGCACATCCGAAACATGATGAA
>PNEQ01025922.1:0-17883 GCA_003012365.1 Medauroidea extradentata
GCACATTGTGGCGGTTGACGTGGCCATTTACATGGAACGTTGATTCATCTGAAAAAAGAAATTTCTTTAGATAGTCACCGTCTCCATCAAGTGCGTTAAGCATACAGCAGGCAAAGTCAAAACGCCGACGGTGGTCATCTTGCTGCAGAGCCTGAGTAAGTTGAACTTTGTAGGCATAAAGGCGTAAATGTTTATGAAGTGCTTTGTGCACTGTTTAACTCGGCATTTGCAGTTCACGCGAAGCACGACGAACTGATTTTGGTGGCTTCGAGCGAATGTGGTTCGAACAAGGTCAATTGCCTCTTCGGAAACACCGGGCCGTCCACTAAGAGGCAGGTCATGTACACTACCTGTCTCTGTAAAGATTTTCGTCCATCTCAGTATGCTGGGCTTGCTGGGGGGTTCAGTCCGGTATTGACGACGATAATTCCTTTGCACTGTGATGGGCGACTTGTGCAGAAAGTCTTGAGGTGATTGTCATTCTGTTCATTAGTCCGGGAGTCGGTGTTGTGAGTTCGTGTGAACCATGGAGGTTTCAAGTGCTGCGGCCGCAAAGGCGGCCTAATCGTTTAAAAGTAATGTAGTTTCATAGTTTAAATTAGGTAACTAAATGTCATAGCTCGCCTGTGTTTGAAAATTAATGTATTTGGCTTTCGTTACAAGTCGGTATTGGGCTATTAAATATAAAATTACGGCCTCTCGTGTACTAAAGATGTGAAGCTAATAACTACACAGTTTATTTATCAAGGCTAAGGGCTAGCTGGAACTACTTTTCCAATGTACGAGTACGAGGCAAAGGATGTCTCATCTGGGAGTGGCTGTACATGCGAAAACCTTAATTATTCTTCTGTGTACTAATTTAAGTTGGTCTAACTTTATGTATTAACAGTTTGTAAACCCATGTAAGAAAAATTAGTATTGTAAACAAACATTTTAAATGTGCCTTTAATCGGCATAAACTGTCTCAAAGAAATTATTCTTATTACTTTGTCTTACAAAATCTTTAAGTTACACTAAATTATTTAACTAAATTGTTGTACCTGTCCTTTTAAGAATGATTGTTACATATTATTTTTATTTTTAAAATAAATAGAACTATATCTAATTACGCTTTTCTTTCTGAAGATCGCTAATATTCCTTTTTATTCTGATTATTAGTAACTTCCCATTTATTTCAGGAAGTTCTATGTTTAGCTTTAACCTATTGAAGGTTTACCAAATTATTAGAGGTCCTGTTTAAGTGCCACATATACTTAGGTCCCTGGTTTATGTGTAAGTCTGCCTCTCGCAGACGAAAGAGAGTGTTGTATATATAAGCTGTACCCCCCATATAGTGTTTAGGTCACGTAGCTATGTGTTGAGCGACAACCTTTAGTTCGTAGCTGCGGTTAGGTTAGATTTACTTCAGTGTTGAAGTAAGGGGTTTTTGGAATGTAGTTTGTCGCAGGTCATATGGTGGACGCCCCCAATAGTTATTTGTTGGTTAGTGTACATAGTTATTTTGAGTTTAGTTTCATTAGTGGCCTGCAACAGAAGGGTATTTGTTTTATTTAGCCAGGGGTGGTTAGATGTATGCAGTTTGTTATTTGAGTTGTCAGAGTCGGTCGTGGTCTGTAAATTGACGGCTCTGGCAATCGAAGATCATGGTTAGGTTAGTTTTCGGTTGTTTCCTAGTACCATCCTGCTAAGTAGGCGCCTGAATATATGGTTTGACCTAGAAATAATTAGTCAAAGATGAAACCAATCGCATTTGTTTCAGAAATTTATCATAAATAACATATCAAAAGTATCATATACCAAAATATTGTTGGTGGAAATACACAATTTCTTCAAAATGGCGTCCGAATTCGTCAAATACACTGCTAATTATATACATTCTGGCTTCCATTTCAGAGTGGGCAAGTTAACACCCTATATAATTATTGTTCCTCTTAAAATTACGTTACGAATGATACCAAATGTAACTAGAAGTCGATTGAAATATAATTTGTTACTGTACAGGCAGCGAAGTAATTAAAATATTACGATCTTCACAATCCTCAAAGTTGTCCACAGCAGTGTTAACTGGTTCACTGTTAAGGCAGGAAACTCTACATTCTGAACCTACTTCGGAACACTTCATTCCCCTCTATTGGCATCCACATTTATTTCCACTACTAGTTTTACATTTGCACCGTGTAAACTTAAAGAGAGACGTTGGTGCTGGAGGTATGTCTGTTTGATGCCGAGCAAATGTACCAGCATCAGTTAAATACCAACCCCAATCAGTCGGATTCAGTTTGTCATTTCCAGACCATACTTGCACTTAATAATATACTTGAAGACTGTGATAAATACTCGATGCAGACGTTGGTGGAAGTTTTTTTACCTGAACAAATGTTACAGACTCGTCAGTCTTGTGGCAAAATATTTTTTACGTAGTTGATCCAACATTTCACATTATATTCCACCATATATATCCACAAGTGCTCTTTCACCAGCAACTATTACATCTTTCTTTTCACAGGCAGGTTTTGTGAAAACCTCCGTGCAGCTTCTAAAATTTGTACTGCATAGAAGTTTATTTACACAAGTCCTTTATCGATCCCAAATAAGTGGGAGGTCGTATCACACCCTAGAATGGCATGCGAAAAGAAAATGTATTTACAAAGTTCGACACCGAGTTTGATGTGCCAGGCCGCTCGCCGAAAAAAGCTTCACACTAGCGAAAATAAGCTCACAGCCTGAAGGGTCTCAATCGAGAAAGTAAACTTAATAAATATGAACCTCTATCATTACCCTAAAGTGTATTTATGTAAACCCCAAAATACTGAAAAAAGAAGTCTGGAGAAAAAAAACATAAGCTCTGACAAAAAAACCCATTAACTCTTAAAAAAGAAAATTGACTGGCAAAAATCCACGTATTAACTATCAATTACCTTTCTATCAGTGAAAATTTTTGAGGAGTATTTTATGCAAAGATACGTCTGGAGTCTTAACATTTTAACATATAGGTCTGAATGAACATTTTGGTTGTGGTGGCAAGGATTAGAAGGTATAATTTATTTGAAATAAAAATGGAGGGGTTGGAAATCGAACAGCTTCCATCAAAATTATGTATACACTTTTGTATTGATTTATTCTATTTAATAGCTAATTAAAAACAGTGTAATGGAAAATGCACAAGTAAAATTGTATTTCTAAGCTAAGAAAGATAATTTTATGTTCGTTATCGAAAATTTGGGGTGACAACTGCCACCCCTTGCCACCCCCGAATTACGCCTATGCATGTCTGCCAGTTAACATTTTGCATGTGAGTGTGAAGTATTATTGCACTTAAGACGTTAAGCATTAAGCACTGATAAATATGGCATGAGGTGAGGGAAAAACAGTACACCCTCCCTAGGAACCAAAACCTAAAGTGCTTGTACTATAGTCCAGTGCACTGCCAACTCTTCAGCAGAGATCGTCACTAAGGAACTAGAATATGTTACAATACTATGTATATAAATGAAAAGAGGTAAATATAGACATACACATAATAGTACATACTTTCTTCAGTTTGGTGTTATACAAGTGTATTTGGAACTTTCAACTCTTACAACATAGGCATGACTCCATAGTGATAATGGCCACCAAGACACCAAGTGAAATTATAATTACCTGAGAGAATTCAGCAATAGTCTGAGAGAATTCAGCAATAGTCAAACTTGTTACCAAAATAATAATGTACATAACCAAACAATTGTGTCTTCGACTTCATTAAACGGTGCCAGTTCACTGACCTGTATACTTCCCCACGAGCACCGCCTGGACTTTTGATACGAATTTGTGTGTAGTCCATGATACTGGCGAGACCTGTAAAGAGTCCAATATTATAAGACACACATCTATATATTTCGGAACTCTTGGCAAGTGAGAAAGCGCGCGAAATTTCTTGACTGCTCTGCAAGACTGACAAATTCGCCTGATTATGCGACATACTGTCGATGCACTAATTCCTGCCAAGTCTCTTGCAACAGTCTGAAAACGTTAGCTGTACTTATAACTTTTTCAAGTGTCAGCTTAACAGATTTACCATTTACCCTTCTCCATAAATTTTCACTAAGCCAAGACTACAGTGACTTGTAAATTGAACACTTGTTTCATGATAAAATAGTTTTCTTTATGTTGGAATTTTATTATCTAAGGTATATAAATTATCGTAGGGCAGGCTTTGTGCATATGCAGCTATGTTAACAATAAGTTTGACACTTGCAATTGGGCTAATACACTGTGGCGAGCAGACTCCTCATTCCCACAGTACCAATCTGCCAGTCCCTTCCGAAACCTTCCAACCCCCTTCACCAACCAACTCTTCTTGCAGTGCATTCCACCCTCACCAGCGTTGACTGTCTACCCCTCTCTGTATCCTCCACACCCTCAGTCACTGCTGTTTCCTTTGACTATTCATGCAACCTACCTGAGCAGCAGCACAGTTATGAACTATGTTGTACCGAGCCCGCAGTTGCGGAGAACGAGTACAAAAATATATATTTAAAAAAAGTAAATTAAATACTGAAAAATACAAAATACACATAAACAAAATTACATATGTTTGCATCAATTTTTTTCAAGATACGTTATGCAAGTCAATATAAATAACTTCCGTGAAAGACAAGTAGCCATTGCAAAACATACACAGTATGTAAAATTCAAAAAGAAATCATAGTATATAGTACATATTAAATGTTGTGTAAATGTTCTTAATATGCATACATATATGTTTCCACAAACGGAAATGAACAAACAAGATTATGACAATACTATAGGTCCAATGCATGGGTTCACTAGGTGCAGGTCCCCTTCGACCGCTACAGATAAAAAGTCAGTACATCTGAATCCTCTAACCGGCAAATATGCCCAAGCAATTGCCATCTAATTTAGTAATGCCGATAATTCAACGACAAAGGCATGAATTATTTAAGATCAAAATAAGTCAACAATGTCTCGTCTACAGGCTCCAATTGATTCCTATTGAACTTCATATTTTAGCATAGCAAGTGCAAAATAAACTGACAAATCTAACATATGGCCACACGGTCCTCATTATGTTGAAACATTACAAAAGCTAACTAGCAAAATGGTTACGTAACAAAAGCACAACCCTAACAAGAAGCATACTTATTTCCAAAAAGAATTTTTAGTAGACGGCTTCCAAAACATGAATTTAGAAAAGATACAGAAACATTGCAAACTAAAAACTACACATGACGGCAGCCTCCTTGCCATCATAAGGGAACAAGTTCCGAACCTAACTAACAATTAAATACTCTGGAGCTTGTGCACTTACATGCTGTCCACGACGGTCCCAGTAGAAGAGTAAAAGCAAGGCCCACACATACATACCTGTAAGCTTGGCCAGAGCTTAGTAATGCATACGCGCAGGGAAGAAGAGAGGGGATAGCAACGAATTAGTAAAGAAAAGAATCATGCGAACTGAGCAACCATCGATGCTTACACTTGCCGACAAAGTTTCATTAAAGTCTCACCGCGCCAACGTCGCTCGGGGAGATATATGGTGCAATCTCCTCCCCAAAAGTCTCTCTTACATGTAGAACGACGAATTCACAGAGTCTGCAACCCTAAACAGTACATAACGAAGATGAATAAGTAATTGCGTTAACACAATCTTGATCATCGACAAATAGTCACTTGAAGAGATCATGAAGTATAGTTCAATAGGTACGAAGAAGTCTTGAAGAAGGCGAAGAAATACACAGTTTGTAAAGCATCGGATAATTTCATCTCCGGGAAGTGAAAAAAGATGCGACACAGCATCTCAAGGGGCGAGTGACGGCAACCAGCTACGTCACCACGCACAATGGGTTGCAGCTCCGGGATGAGACAGGCGTAAAGGTTTCCGGTCCGTCGGAACATCGGCACGCATCGTTGTACACAGACGGTTGGCAGTGGGAGCACCTTCACCACATATAAATGTAGCTGCTCGTATAATCTTCTTGCATCGACTCTTTGACATGGCACGGTCATGTGGGAAAACATAAAAGGAAACAAGGTGGCAGAAAGAGACAGGAATAAAGCAAGAATAGAATAGAGACTCAGAAAGAAGAGGAAAGATAAACAAGGTACAGATGCCAAGGAAGTGCGCATTAGCCCAGAATAAACAACACATCAAAAGATTAAACACCAAAATGCAAATCACAAAAAATTTAAATATACAATACCCTACATACTCATCTCAATAATTTCAGATTCTCCCCCGGGGAAAATTATACATACTGAAAGTTAAACCACAACAATACCCAAAACAAAATGAGATATTATCATACAATCTCAAACTCTTACAATAAATCTTTTTAAATGCGAAACATGGGCTTTTCTTGACTTACACGGATTACTCAATAATTGTAATGACACTGTGTTTGGCCCCAAAAATATACACACAGAAAATGGGCCAGAATATTTAAGAATAAATTTGCCGCTAATCTTACTAGCTGCGTCGGACAAACAAAAGTTACGACATAAAACCTGATCACCCACTCGAAAAGGGGGTTCAACCCTCGATTTATCCAAGCGGTCGTTAACTTCAGTTTTACCCACAGCGATGCGTCGTGCCACCCGATCTTATAGCTCATCCCGGTCGACATCATTCAACGGGGAAGAGGGAGATGGAATACCCGAAACATTCAGTAAGGGATGAGAAGGATGACGGCCCAAAAAACGGAAGACATGGTGGGACACCCGTCACACCATGTGGAGTACAATTAAATCCCAAATTTATAAAATCCAGATACTTATCCCATAATGTCTGATCTATATTATGGAAAATGGACAAACAGGCTTGCAAGCAACCTCCCCCCCCCACATAATACTAATAAATAAATATTAAGAATAGCTACTAATTATGTATCGCCACAAACTATTGCCTGTAGTGGTATAATTTACTTTTAAGGATGTTTCTATCGAGGATAAAATTAGTCATATGTTAATTTATTTTACATTAAGTTAATGTATTATTAAGTTAGTTTAGGTTAGCTTAGGTAAGGTTAGGTTATCTTACATAAGCTAACCTAATATAACATAAAATACTCTAACGAAATTTTTTATGCACTACTTCTTGTAACATCTATTTTAAACATTTTTCATCAGTAAACTATATGTATGTAATGAATAGTTTAGCTGGTACACGAAGATTAAGTATCCTTAGTATTTGCCAAGGGGAACAAGTTGCTTCCAATTACACAGTTAATAACTGTGCTACTTACTGCACAGGTAGGTTGAATGAATAGAACGACTCGTTCAATGTGTTTTGTCCACCTAAATTCTCTCTGCAGCACAACCGCTTACAACTTGTTTTGTGTGGCTTATTCTAGAAATGTCTGTTCATCATTCCCTTCCTAGTGTGATTTGAAGAAATTGGGATGAAAACCATTGAGGGACAGGACAAGATTAGAAAGACTATTCAGATTGTATAGGGGGATGAATGGAAAGGGGGAAGGAGGTAATATGGCCTCAATATTAACTAAGGGAACTTTTTAAGAAAAAGGCAGCAACAGTAAGAACATTTTGAGGGTGTGGGGGAGGAGAATGGAGAGAGGTTGACAATCAATACTAGTGAGAACGGAGAGGGAATGTAATGCAGCGCGGAAGTGCTGACTGAGGGGGGTTGGAAGGTTTAGGAGGGGACTAGAGGAATGGTTCTGTGGGGTTGGAGAGGGAGTCTCCTCACCACCGGGTGAGCCCAAATGCGAGTGTAAAACTTATTGTTTTTATTATTATTCTCCAAATGTACACTGTTTACCTACACAGTTATTGCTTTGGGTTGTTGTTTACTTGGATCTGGAAAACGATTATTTCAAATGCATGTAGGCCAGTTCTATTAGTATTACGATGGTGTAAATGAATAACCGTGGGACTATTTTCACACTTATTTTCAATAGTACATTAGCAATAGCCTATATTCAGTGGAATAACATGCCTGGAAATTCCCATTTGCATAGAAACGCACAGCTGTCAGCAACTATGCCATCGGTGTTATTGGAATTCCTCTGCGATTTTTTGCATCTTGCAACAAGACAAGCAGGAGGATACAATTTCTCACTATGTCCTTCGAAAAATGGTACCTACATTTAAACTGAACTTCATAATACATTTCAAACATATTAGCCAAATCACGAATATGCCGACGGGATATTCTAGCTTCGTAATTGTTCACTTCTTCAAAAACGTCAACAAAATCCAGAAACTCATTATCATCATCATCTAACACACACACTGTATTTACTATAATGTTATTGTGAACAATACTCACATTTCACTCAAACTCCACTTACTTTTGAGTAAGTACTGAGGAAAATATCGAGTGCATTGCATAATTGTGACTTCAAGTTTACTCGAAGCGAAGTGTAATTGTTGCCAATTGATGCCAAGGAAAAACATATCTGTTTACCACCTTATAAATGGGTGTGTTCGTTTCTGTGTAGTTGGTGTTACGACATTATAATTAAAAATAGAGAAGAAAGATTGTCGCAAAGACCTTTTATGTTATATTTAATATTGATTGTCGTATTTTTTTCTGTTTAAAAAACTCATTTATTATGTAAAATAAATAATAGGTAAATCGAAATGTAGTAATAGATGTGATGTCTCAAAAATGACTCCAAATAGAAGCGCCTGGTTGACAGCTGATCTGGTAGTGTTTTACTGTGTTAGTATATGTATGGCCAAGAGATAGCAGCACGAGCGTTTTACTAAATTTGTCATTTGTATCGGCGGAAAAGTTCTTTTACATATATTACATATTTAAGAGAAATTAAAATAATATGTTTCTATCTCCTTTGTATTTGACTGGAGTCACTGCATTTGTCTCAATTAAATCACAAGGACAGTAATGGGTTCCCTCAGGTTTTATTCAACTTTAACTCAACTTACACTCCACTCACACTCCACTTGTGACTATGCAATGAAAAATACTAAAATCTCTCACCAACCTCTCTCAAGTATTACTCGAAACGACTCTGCAATTGAGCCAAAGACATTTTAAAATTTTTAACTTTTTGTATCACAGTCAAGACTGCACTCTGTGTAAGGTTCGGCGACACATGACCGGGCCGGGCCAGGACCGTGTCAGGGTCGGACGTCGGACGTCGCCCGGTCCCGACTAGTAGCGCAGGAATGAATGCAGGTGTTCTCACTGCTCCGGCACGTGTCAGGAGCGGGCAAGGGCCGGGCGCGAGTAGTTTTGTTTACTTTTTCCCTTGCCCGGTCCTGGCACGGGACATGCTCACCGCAGTTCGCAGAGCAGAGACGTATTGTATTGTTGGTGAGAGGTTTCATTGTGGACATATCCTTTGTGTGACAGGTATACAAGGTTTGTAATCGTTTGTAAATACATGTTTAAATTTCGTTCTAAACTTTATATAATTCTAAAGTTAAACATCCATGTTTTTAAAACCGTTGGCTGGTTTACACAAATATAATAACTTGATAAGCATTTAATTTAATGTAAAAACCTTAATATGAAATAGGTCACATGGAAATAAAATAATACATGGGAACATCTTGCAAGTCTCCAAAGAAACAATACATTCTACCCAGCAAACGTGAAGTAACAATTGAGCAAACAATTTCTGCTTATCTATTTTTCCAGGTACAGAAATGACCAGAACAGTTGATGTAGAGAAGATAATGTAAGTACGACGATATCTGGCACTGTACGATCAGAACCACGAAAGTTACAGGAACGCAGAGTATAAAGATAGAATATGGAAGCAGATTACAAAAGATTTTGGCATTGAAGGTACGTAAATATCATTTTCACACTAGAGCACCTGTAACGTAGAATATGTATTGGCTAATAAAATATTAGATTTAACTAGTATGAAGTTTTAGGCAGTCAATATTTTAATCCATCCTTGCACATCCCTTCGAACACCTATTGCTTTCATGTCTTGCCATTCCACTTGTCCTATTGGAGAAACAAAAATGACTCCAGCCTCTCTCGAACCTCAAATGCTGTATTGCTTCCTCTTCTCCGAAGAGTCCTTAAGGAATGAAAATTCGTTGACTTGTCTGTGTGTGTACATCTCGCATTGTTTCACATTCTTGGTTAACATAACCTTCGCTTTTCCTGATAAAGTTGTGCAACACACACTTTGCTAGTATAGCTTCAGTGAGGTTACCAGGCGTGCCCTGAAGCCGTCTTGTGACGATACGGAACTTTTGCTGTAGAATCCCAAAAGCATTCTCAACTACTCTTCTGGCCCGACTTAAACGATAGTTGTAGACTGCCTCGTCATGAGTTATGTTCGTTCCTGGATATGGTCTCATTAGGTATGTCTTTAGAGGAAGTGCCTCATTCCCAACAATAATCATGGGCAGTTCTTCGTTTGTGCCAGGAAGCTTCAATCCCTTGGGAATATTCAGTGTGTCATTGTGCTGTGATTTCCAAGATTTGAGCTAGCAAATATTCCACCATCAGAATTTTTGCCGTACGCACCCACATCAACTGCAATGAAGTAATAAGAGTAGACTAGAACAAGGAGAACGATAGAATACGTCTTCTTGTAATTCCAGAACAAACTGCCACTGTTGTCTGGAGCTTGTATAACACAATGTTTCCCATCTATTGCTCCTGTGGTGGTTGGGAACTGCCATCTCTCCCAAAAACCTGTAGCTATAGCGTTCCATGGCTCTTCTGTAGGAATTGGCATAGTCTCTTCCAAAAGAATGTCAACAATCACTCGGCACGTGTGGTGAACAATAGCTGCAACAGTTGAGCGACCCAATCTGAAGCTGAATGATATAGTCTTACGAATCACTTGTGGCAAGAAACCTGCAAATATGAATCAATGTTTCAGTTACAGCTTCTGGGGACACGTACACTTTTGGAAGGTATAAGGGTAATGTGTTTTGCATCAACATTTTATATTTTTGTGAAAAACTAAATCATTAACAGTAAAAAAACATGCCTTGGGCTATGTAATAAACTTTACAAAAGCTCACTCTGAACTGTTTTGCTTCAAAATTACTGAATTAAAAAAATTTCCCCAATACTTTTGCGATTTGTTTTTAATTATACAAATTATATCATGGGTTTAGGTAATTTATCTAATCATTTAATATTTAGTACACAAGAGTAAATTGGTTTTTACGATTTGCAGGCCAGCGTACCATGCAAATTTCAACTTGGACGCACCATTATGAGAAAACTATGCGAGAAATACCACCTACAAAACTGTCATTTCACAAAATTATAGAATTATGTGTTTATATCACATCCTTAACATGAAGTGGTCATGTTTATATTTCCTTTCTGTGGGCCAAATGTAAATAAAGCTGTTTCTTTTCAGGCGAGGCTGCAATCTGCAAAACAAAGTGGGTCCACATCTGTGACCAATTTAGAAAAAACATTGAAAAAAAACGACAGGGATGGCTGCCACAAGCAATAAGAAATACAAATTCGAGGATATTTTACATTTTATAGTGCCACGCTTGACGGAGCGGGATACATTATCAAACATACCCGTTTTACATAAAGGTACTGGCGAAGAAAATTAAAAAATTGTAGATAACGACAGATCAGATAATGACACAGCCCTCCAAGAAATCTCTTAGCTTGATGAGGAAGAACAAGGCATACAAGTAATGTCAAGTGATGAACAACAGCACACTGAGAGTGTTAGGAAGCGACAAGAATTGTTCATGAGGATGTCTAATCAAAAGAAAAGGAAAATTGAAACCGCACTCCGAGAGTGCCGCAAGTCAGCTTATGTCGTATATTATTGAGCAAATAAGACGTGAGAAGTTAAAGGGCCAACAACTTGAACAACAGCATCCCGTGGATGCTTTTCAGGCCGGGATTGCATCTACATTGAAAACATTAAACCCTATACTGTTACACCAGGCAAAAAGCTGAATTTTTTCAGTTGTTCAAGATTTAGAATTACAACAACTTGTGAGTACACAACATCCTTCGATGATAATAGACCAACCTCCAACATTAAATCTCCAACCATATCAAATACCGTATTCTCGTTCTTCCGACAGCAACAATGTGTTCGTGCTTATCATTCATCCTCATACGCCAACACCGCCCATAGAAAGTCCGACGGATGCAGTACAACAATATTGATGTGGAACGTATTCAGTTGTGCATTGTTTCTAGATAATCTTAATGTCCTTTTTTTTACAAAGTGTGGTTACTAGATAATGTTAGTTTTTTACATCAAGTTGTAACATTGGCACTGGGCAATTTATATTAAAGACTATCGTTATATAAAAGGCAATGTGAAATCGACTCTTATATTGATGTTTGCTCTCATAACAATTTATATATAATTAATTGTAGGTAATTACAAAGAAATATGTTAGGTTAATTGTTCAGAATAAATACTTTCCAGATAACATACATGATTGTGCATTTTTGTTGCATGTGAAATTTAATTTAGTAAAGAAAATATTATTTCCTGTACTCTAAGAAGACCCAACATAAATATGTACACTCTGAGCAGTATCACTGAAGCCATCATTATACAATACAATAAACATTTTAACAAGTAGGGAATACTTACCTCAAGCACAAAGCTAGGCGCTGTTTGGGTGAAATAGCGAGTCTCCAATATGTATTTTTTTTTCTGAGTTGACGTTCAAGTTTTTACAAAAGCATTTCAAATGTTGCTGGCGTCGTTCTAAAGTACTCATAGAATTTTCTTTCATCGTGTATCAGATGTGGATGCAGAGTCACGTACTCCTCTTCAACATTCCTACACTTCCACGCATTATGAACCCACACTTTCCTTTTTGCTCTTCTACGCTTAACACGCTCTTCCTCAGCCTCTCCATCTAATGCCAATGCAATAACACATAAATCAATATTGTTGAAATTCGCAAACATAGCGATATTGACAAGGTGACACATGAAGGCAGACTGGTACCTCTTGTGACACCGCAGAGGAACTGTGCAGTGTGGCACCCCCAGACCGGGCCGGGCGCGGAACGAGCACTTCGCCCGTACCCGGCCCGCGCACGGTCCTGGCCCGGCCCGGTCATGTGGGGACGAAAATTTATAGGGGTGCGGTTGGGACCTCAAATATTTTTAGACCATCTCATGTCTTCCTTTACCTTCCACTTTTTGGTTTCATCTCACAGCTCTCATCCTATGTTCTTTCTCTTTCATTGTTTGATGTCAGGGCGGTGTTCTTCCTAATGAGGGCTGTCGTTGCTTATAAGTGCGGTCTCAGAGATGAGTAACCCTACGGAGTGCCTTTGTTAATAACTGTTAGCGAACCATTTTGACTGGCCCGGCAGTCAAATACAGTTGCGGAGCACATATCCACGTGTATGTACATCCACAAAGCACTGCTTAGTTCCGTCCTAGTGGGATATGTTACCACATTACAAATGTAATCAACAACATGTCCCCTGAAATAGCACCCAGGTGTTATATTGGGGAGCTTAGGATAATTTCCCAGGCAGGGGAATAAAGCTCGTTTCGCCCAGGATGTACGGTTTGTCCCTGGTGTGCCCCAGTGCACACTTCGTTGTGCTACTAGGGCAGTGATTTGCATTGAATAACTGCGAATGGCAGTGCTCCTATGTACTGCTTAGGTCTGTGGGAGGTAGGTTCTCCCCGACTGCACAAACCATGTGTTTGAACTGCTGGTTCCTATTTTAACTCCCCATCCCAATCCAACGACTTGAGTCAAACAGTTGTCAGTACGGGGCTTCCAAAATCACTTTAAAAAGTAGTTCCCTCAACAGCCGAAACAAACGACAACGGAAATACAATGGTACCGATTCTGATAGTGATTTGGACATTAGTAATGAAATAAGTTCCCAAATTCACTTTTCCTGGTAGTGAAAGATCTCAAAGGGCATAATTCGAAATAGTGTTGCTCTTTGAGCTCCAGAAAGTCATAGATGGTGCTGCTGGTAGGGCAGTTAAGGACTGCAATAAAATACTGAACGGATAGTCGAGACATCATATGTTGCACAGTCACTTCGGATGCAGGCAGTGAAAGTCTTAAATGGTGCAACAAAGAAGATCACAGTTGAAGTTACGCTCCACGTATAGAATTCGAGCAAGGGTGTCATTTGGTGTACCGACCTGATCGATGTCCAAGATCCAGGACTGTTATAGAACTCTGGACACAGTATGACCCACATGTCTATCGAGTGACGGAAAATAAAACTGATAGTGTACTTGTACCAACCGTCACTCCAGTGTGACATACATGTCTATCAAATGACGAAAAAAAAAGTAGTAAGTGTACTTGTACCAACTGTCACTCTGTTCTGGATGTTTGGCATCCCTGTCCTTTAAGGAACATTAAAAACTTGTTACCTGAATGTCCACGTAAAACAGTTTATTCCATCTCCGCTCCATTGCTACAACTGTCAGAAGTACCAGCCAATTGCAAATCACCTGCAATATGCCCGAAATGTGCCGAACCAGTACATCCGGATAAAAAGAAACGCAGCAAGAATCATAAGAAGAAGCAGAGATACTAGTGAGTTAAGACATGCAAATATCACAAGCAGATGGTGCCAGACTCTTAAGGCAAGCATAACGTAAGGAGAAATGGCTGGTGGGTGGATAAATTCATTCAGCTCGTTGAAAGTGCAGGGCGATAAATGCGTTCCTCATGACTGGGCGTGCACCACGTTGATGGGCATCAGGAACTTCTACTTCTTCATAGGCATAAAAACTTAATTTAAAAGTACATTAAATGCACATAGTAGCTAATAGAATGCGAAATATGAAAATAACATTGAAAAATAATTTAATCACTGAAAATTTTTATACGTAAGCTGCTCTGTTTTAAAAGACTCTTTTATTTTTGTAATAGTACCCAACACTGTGCAAATACTTAAATTTTTGTCTGTTCCATAGTTCTCGTACAATCGCATGGCAAAGTAATGATTTGACTATTTTTGTTACTTGCCCAGGCTATACGAATAAAATTTAGAGTGAATGTAATTGAATTATGCTAAAGAATAATTGCTTTACAATTTCATGTAAAAACTGTTTGTATTAGAAAATGTCTTGAATATATAAACATTTTTGCTTATCAGTCAGCACATTTGTTTTTATAAAATAGTATTAACATAAAATAAACAAGGTTAGATTCTGTAGCTTCATTGATTTACTTTCAATTTACAATTTTACATTCGTATCGTTTGAATAGTTTTTAATCTAAGTAACAAAAAGAGTCAAATTGGTATTTTGAAACATGCTTGTACAAAAACTATGGGTCAGAAAAATATTGTATTTTTGGAAATTACTTTTAGTGTTATGTAGAAGAGCTGGACAGTGTTTGGTACAAACATATAATTATGAATTTTTTTATGTAGAACATTGTGAAATGTAGAGGTCTGTGAAACAGAGCTGAGAGCTGTACATTGATAATTATTTTCGTATACTATGGAAGCATTTACTCATGTGGATGTTACAAATAAGTAAAAATGTAATCATTTTTGTTTACATTATTATAATCTAATCTTCATGGTGGAAGAAAAATAAGTTTCTTTAAATGTCACATCCATAAACATGGCCCACAAGTAATTTTCCACAGAAATACATTTATCGAAAACTGCCCATTATTTCGAAACACTTTTACCTACAACTTGATACAATCAATGGGATCAATGCACCTGTTGCCGATGTTGTGTAACACAGCTCGGGCAACAATAATTGCAGCTGTAGTTTGAAGATGGTTTCTCACAACCAGCTGCAGACGGGGAGCCTCTGCTTCCACACACCCAAAACTCTCAATAAGGTTTCTGGTCCGCATTTTTGCCATGCTGCATCTACATAAATTATACAACTTCATAAATTTGAACACGTGCTACTCTACAACACATCTCAGTTATGATCTGTGCATTATTATGTGTATTTAGGATAACAGTATCCAGTAGGTTATTGTTTTTGCACATAATTGTACAATTTAATTACAAAAATTGTTTAATAAATATTAGCATCATATTATTACTGCCACATTTAGTATCAGCAAGATATATTTAATTCGCAAATAACTTTTTCCCCAGAATACTGTATTAGTAATGGAAATGTTTATTTTGTCACACAAGTTTTTTTAGGGTACCTAGTTGCGCCTGGGTGGCAGTTTGATTTCTTTGTGCTTGCTACATTGCACCATGGAACTTATTTCCTGCACAACCCAAGTTATGTGAGGCACATGTCGTGATTGACGGAGCGAAACCTGTGTCTACCACAACACATACAAGTTGTCACACAGACAATTTTGGACTGGTTGTCCAGTCATTTGACCAGGAACAGCAGGAGCTTATACGGTGGTTCTGTCCCTCCTCAGGGAAGAGTGGTTTCTGTGACTAAGAGTTCCTGATGTGGGGTGTCCCTTGGAGCTGGAAGAACAGCTAAAGCATCGCGGGTCAGTTGGGTAAGTATTTGACCAGAATTTTAGTAAGGGCAGCGCCTCTAGTAAAAGTACAAACTTAGATAAATGTCCCCACCTCGCCCCAGGAGTGCTTAAATAAAGCTTTACTTTGCTGAGAGCTTTTCATATTTTAAGTTGTTGTACTTAATGACGGTTGGATTTGTTTGAGTGTGTTCCAGATACAGTTTAATCAAATGGGTTGCTTTGATTTTATTGTTTACACGTTAAATTTCGCCCAGATTGTAACAAACTTGAAGTTTTTCTTTTTTGTTTTTGTTCGACTGCATTGATCCGAGATTTTAGACATGTTATACATTAGTGTAATGTAGTTAGTAATTATGTGAAAACTTATATAGTCATATTGTTTCTGCAATACACACCTCTGTTATGCAACTGTGCTGTGGAATTGGCGTAAACAAGTATGTCAACTGGGGGTAACCACTATCAGCCAGCAGCAATCTATGAAGTCTCCCATCTTAAAATTTAGTTTGCATGCTGCTGTTGTCAAATATTCGACTGTCATTAGTCCTGCCCGACCAACGACACACAATGTCGAATATCCTAACTTGTGCCTCAGCGACTCTTTGCACTTTAATTAAGGGAAAAGTACCCCTTCGTATTTCTGGAATTAGTTTTATTTTTCTCTTATATATCTGTGCAACCTTTCATGGTGCATGTATGAAATATTTGTGTTGTAAATTACATTAAACGTTTACTATTAGTCGTGTTTGCCTCACGCACTAGGTGCATATATATGTATATATATATTGTTGATAACAATTGAAAGAGTTATTTGTTTTTCTTTTGTATGTCTTTTGTTTACCAGAATGTAGTAATCTCTTTTGTTGTATTTTTACCGACATTGTTTTGTTCACTTTTTTTTTGTTTAAGAAGTCATGATGGTGGACGATTTTACTTGAAAAGTAGTGAGTCAAACTGTAAAGCCATTTTACAGTAAAGTATTGTCTTTATGGAATTTTGTAGTATTTATTTTAACAGGTTATGGGTCCAGATTACAGGAAGCGTTAAAAGTAAACAAGTCTGGTTTATTTATTTATTTTTTTGTTTTGTTTTGGCCCAAATGTGTGCTACATTTTTTTATCTTGGTTAATGTCCTACAAGCGGTAATTGAGGACTGTGGCTTTGAGTAATCATGAGCAAAATGGAAGGAAATGTGATCAAGCTGAGTTCTGAGAGTAACTGGAAAACTTGGAAATTCCAAATTGGAGTAACATTGAGGGCTAAAGGTGTTTACGATGTCGTTACTAGTACTTGTGTTAAGCCGGAGCTGGGAAGTGATGATTACAATAAAAAATTACAGGAATGGCAACAGAAAGATTTTTTAGCTCAAGATCTAATTGTTACAAGACTGGAGGAAGGACCTATGACCTACGTTTTAACGTGTGAAAGTGCTGAAGAAATCTGGAAAAAACTATTGACAGTGTTTGAAAGAAGATCAGAAATTTCGGTACATTTGCTACAACAGAAG
>PNEQ01025923.1:0-17884 GCA_003012365.1 Medauroidea extradentata
CTCGGGAACAACAAGATATCGGCATTAGCAACATCTACAATGTCGAGCCGAAGCTTGCCGAGCATGGCCGAAGATTGTCGAAGGTTAACGAGCTTGGCCGAGTTTACCCGATGTATTATTTTAACTAAATAATTGTTATATAAAATTATTTTATATAAAACATTTTTTATTAAATAGTTTTTTTATTAAAAAGATTTTATTTTTATTAAATTAATTTTTTAATGCATGTGGGGTTAGGATGGAATGCGAAATCAAAAATTTTTTGGAATCCTCGGAAGAAACCTCCAAGATCGCAATAGAAAACAAGATGGCAGAATTTTTAAACTTTTTTTTTTAATTTTTAAATTTTTTTTAAATTTTAAAATTAATTTTTTTAATTTTTCGAAATTGACGTCATTGAAGACGGCGGCCGGAAACAAGATGGTGGCCGGAAACAAGATGGCGTCAGGGTGTCGGGTTACAGGGGTCAAAGGTCAAGGTCAAGGTCATGGGGTCAAAGGTCACAGGGTCAAAGGTCAAGATGACCCTCACACCCTCAGCTGCCAGCCGCTGTGCCCGGATCGGCTATTTCCTTCTACTTGCGTTGATTGAAGCCTTGCATTATATGCTCTACAATACGAACACGCAGTTGTGTTGTAGAGTGACTGCATCTGAAGCCGAATTGCTCATTTGGCAGGATGTTATTCTGTCCAAGGTGCATCTGAATGCGGCTGAGCAGGATGCGCTCGGCGAGTTTGGACAGGGCACTTAGTAGGTTAATTGGCCTATAGTTCTGGGGGAGAGTGGCATCCTTCCCTGGCTTGGGGAAGAGAATGACATGTGCACACTTCCATTGGTCAGGGAAGTGATGAGTGCGCATTATGCCATTGATGCACTCAGCAATAGCATCTAGGGTTGACTGGGGCAGCTTCTTAAGGACAAGGTCCTGAATGCTGTCATATCCAGGTGCTTTGCGCGGTGTCAGTCTGTGGACAATGCGCTTAATTTCAGTCCCATCGGTCAACACAGACATTGTTCTAGGAACCTCAGCCATGCATGCAGCTACTCTCTCCTCAATGTTCCTGGTGTGATTAGGGTCTGAGGGATCCTGGTTGGGCTGGAATGGAGCTGCTAGTGTGTCTGCTAGCAGTGTTGCCTTTTCCTGCGGTGAATAGGCCTCGCCATCAGGGCCCTTAAGGGGGACATGTGGAGAGATTTATTTAACAAGCCTCGTGTCATTCGCCACAGGCTGTTGTCCACTGTACTGAGGGCAGAAACTTTGTCTTGCCACTCTGCACACCTATGATTGAATATTTCATTCTTTATGTGCTCCTGTAGCCTTAGGAAGCAGTTCTTATGATGAAGGGACCCTGTCCGTTGCCAGTGCCCGGCGGGCATTGTTGTGGGCTGTAATTAAGTCACGAATACGTTGTGGCAGTGTTCGTGGCTTGGATACATATGCCTTTCTAGGGATAAACCTATCAATTGCGGTCTTTATTGTGCTAGTGAGTGTAGCAACGCACTCATCAACCTGATCAAGGGTATCGATATGCTCTGGAGTGTTCAGCTCTCATTCCATGTAGTCTTGTAAGGCAGGCCAGTTTGCTTTAGAGTACCGGAGAGTAGTGCGCATTCGATTGGCGGTCGCTCTTATGTTCTCTATTAGCAGGAGGACTGGCAAGTGGTCAGACGTAAGCTCATGTAGTACTTCTAGTTCATACACAAAGCTTATGTTTTTATAAATAGTTATATCTAGTACCTCTGGTTGCTTCCTGTTGCCTACATCATCAGGATACCAGGTGGGGTTGTCTGGCGCACACACCATATAATCATGGCGCAACTGGTGGGTATTATAGCCTACTGCCATTAGTCGTGGCTACTCTTGAGTTCCAAGAGGGATGTTTAGCATTTAGGTCTCCCAATATTAAGGCAGACTGCAGAGGGCCTAATAAGCTAGATAAGTCCTGGTTAGTTAGCTGGCTAGTGGGACAGTACACTGATACTACAGTCAGTAGCTTGCCACATACTGACAGCTTAGTAGCGACAGCTTCATTGTGCGACAGCTGTGGGACTGGAGCTATAGTATGAGCTATATTATTTTTAATGATGATAGCTACCCCACCAAAGTGACCTTCTCGGTCTTTTCGGTGGATAACATATCTAGGGATGCGCAATTTGTCAGTTTGAAGCAAGCGTGTTTCATTCACTGCTGCCAGCTGTACTTCATGCCTAAAAAGGAAGTCTGAGAATTCGGCTTCCTTCCCAAGTAGTCCTCTTGCATTCCAGAAGAGTAGCCTCTGGAATGGAGTGCGCAAGTTATGAAGGACCTGCGGGGGATTATTGGTGTGGGCCATTATTGATTAGGTCACACAGCTGTTGTGTAAAATTCACCACAAGATTTATGCGGTGAACTTCAGAGAGACTAGGGGTTTGCCAAGCCACTAGCATGTTGCATAGTGATTTGGTGATAGCGCTTACAATATTATTTCCGTCGCGAACCTGAGAGAGCGCAGTTTGTAGCCTGTCTGTACTCTGCAGAGTGTCGGCTAGTGGCTGCACTGTTTCGCGCTGGGGCGGGTAAGGCAGGGTTGGTACCACTGTTTGCTGGGCCACGAACAATGGTGCAGGTAGCTGGCTTTGGGGCGCAACTGGAATGTGGGTCGAGGGGGAGGGGGGTGGGCTGGTCTGTATGCCGGCCGATCGAGCATGGAAGGGGGAGGCAGGTGCCTGTACAGCCACCGACTCGAGTTCGTGCCTTGGCGGGGTCTGCTCTCGCGACCTGTCTACAGAATGTTGCACTGGGCTGGGAATAGATGCAGGCTCAGTCTCTATTGGGCCTGTTTCCATCACTTCCCCAGTTACCTTACTGGCATAACTGGGTCCCTTCCTGGCCTTTGAGGTGGTAGTCTGGTTGGCTGTGGGTGGAGGTCGCGGGTTCGATTCCCTGCTCTCACGTTTTGGCTTGTTCTTGCCCCTGCGAGTTTCACTTTTCGTCTGGGTTTCAGGGCGCTGAGGCGGAGGGAGGGGAGGTCACTGGGTTTTTCCGCCTTTCCCTATCTTGAGCCAGCCTTCATCTTGGCTGTTCTGCTCGGGGCTCGAGTTAGGCCTCTTTGCCTGTTTCCTGGGCTGAGGGTCTCTAGTTCGAGTCTGCATAGGATAATTACCAGCTCGCCGACTAGCAAAGTATTGCTGGTCTTTCTGCGACTGGGACAGTTGTGACTGTCTCTTAGGTCGCTGTTCAGCTGGCCGAGGGGGCAAAACTCGCATTCGCACTCGCCTCTTGGTGGCTCATTTCTAGTGCAAGGAGGGGACGTTATGTATCCTTACTCCTTGCTGTCGGTGATCTGTGCTAGCCGCGAGGGCTGCACTTGCCTACTGCGACGTCTTCAGCTCTTGAGGTTGGGCGCCTACAAGTAACCTAGAACATGCAGTGTAAAAAAAACAGTTCGTGTCCAACACCCACTTCACCTTGCCTCTGCGATTACGCTGTTAGTCGGGCTGGGGATTCATGGGCCGACTGAACTGACTAAACTCGTGAGTAAGCTAATTCCTATAAGCTAAGCTTAACAGGGTTTGGACATTCACTTTTTTTTTCTGCTCGCTATTTGCGATTGCAGCAAGTGAGAGAAGTCTTCCCGCCTCGTGCCTAACGCGCGGAGCTCCGAGAGGTGCGTTCGCACAGGTCGGCTGTCAGCTAGGAAGTGATTTGACCTTTCGTCTCTTTCGCGTTTCATTCACCGGAAACAAAATGGCGCCGAGCGTTCCATTCGTAAGGTCAAAATGCCCCGAGGTCACTTAGGTCATGCCCCCGATGCTCTTGCTCTCGAGGAGGAGTTGTGAGAGCAAATCGTCTGCTTAAGGTTTTTTGCGCGGATTCTGATGTGTTTGTTTACGATTCAAGCAAGGGCTAAAAGAAACGTGATGGAAGAAATACTTTTTTTTAGCAAATCTTTCGGGTGAAAATCTTGTAGTAGATGAAAATGGATATGTAATATTTCACCCGATAAGTAAGTAAATAGTATTTTGTACTGCCTACAGTCTTGTATTGTATTTGAATTCCTTTTAATTCACAAGGTTTCATGAATTGCATATAGCCTATACCTCTTGTTTTAGTGTACAAATTAATGTAAATGTTAAAACAATTTTGGTTATTTTCTTGTTTACGTTGAAATTAACGGCATTGTGAATATTTTGGTTATGCTTAATTTAGTACTACAGGTCGTATGTTAAGTCGTAATAATACACATCATTCATATTTATGTTACAGCCTGGATGCGAGTTCATTCTGGTTATTTACTCCGTATGATGTTAGGATTTTATACAAGCTAGGAATGTGTATGAACCAAAAACTTTTTAAAATACGTGTTCTCTGATTACGAGAATTTTTAGAATTTTAAGTACCATTGTGTAATGGTAAAGGGTTTTAGCATTAGGCCTATGTATGTTTTTGTTGTACTACACATGACGTATTCTCTATCCCCAAGCTAGCTTGACAAAGGGATTGCTTGAATGAGAGGTAAATAAATCAATCTCTTGTAAACAGCACAAAGTTATGACCATCCACTGTTATTTTCTGTGGGCCTGTGTATAATTATTGGTCATGTTAACAAATTTATTTTCAAATGTGTATCAAATGTTATTTTGTACCTTATATTGCATGTAGAAATTTTAGGAAGAAAATGCAAACAGGGGCCTTTATTATTACAGTTAATTTGCTTCATGCAATTTCGCCTCAGCCCTGTTGCAAGGATTCGCTTAACGCACCACTTCTCAATTTTCCGACCCTATCAACCTTTCCTTTAACTTTCTCATTCCTGTCGCCCTAACCACATCATTCCCCAACTCATTCCACTCCTTTACCGTTCTTACCATTACATTATCTAGGAACACATAAACAGCTAAGCTCAAAAAACTGCATGTTGTAAAAATTTGTATGAAATCTATTTTTTTAGGTCAATTTATTTTTCAGATGCTTCCCATCATCCTGTAAGGATACTTCTGTCTGAACTGGACTTGGTGAAAGGGGTAACCACATTGAGGAACTCAGTTGGGAAAATATTGCAGTTATTTTCTCGGAAGTCAGTGTCTCTTGCTTGTTCAAGACAGCACGACATGCAAGAAAATGAGTGTACAACGGAACTACAAAAAGCTGCCATAGCTTGGATACGATTACTGAATTTTCTTGGACAGATGAAGCAGTGAAACTTTTTTTAGCAATATGCTGTAAAAAAACAACTACTAGAAAAAAGACAAATAAAGACGCAAAAGGGGACGTTCGTTGCAATTGCAAGCACAATGCAATCCTATGGCTACCACGTGACAGGCTGTCAAGTAGAAAATAAGTATAAATTGCTATCAAAAACAATGAAAACTATACATTAAAAAACTTTTAAAAAATAGTACAGGAAAGGGCAGAAAGGTTCTGCCTTATGAAAGGTAAGTACAAATAGTTCAGGATATAAAAATGTTTCTGTATTATGCAGTGTCTGCTTTTCGATGTCTCCTTAGTGTGCACAATTAATTTGAATTTTTTTGCAGGCAGATGATAGAAATGCTTGGGAAACAACATGCCATTGTGCCTGCTTGTGTGTCTGGATCATTTGGGACCAGAGAGAGACCTGAAATGTTGTTGAAGACAGGAATAGTGCCCTTGCCAAACACCATCCGTTCTGAGTAGGTTTTTGTAACATAATCTGGCAGTTCCTACGCAAAGTTTAAAGAATTATTAGTAAATGTAAAAATAATATATTTTCTCTTGGATGTTTTTGTTACATTATTCTAGCTTGTGTGTGATCAGTGATCATGATTAATTTATGGAGTATAATCCCAATCAATTAGTAAACAAATATTTAGTTTGCAAATACTCAAATGTGTTTTAAATTAGTTAAACATAAAGTAAACTTAGTTGTCCATATAAATAAATTTGATGGTAATTGTAAAGAAGGTAAAATACCATTTACTGTTGTCTGTAAACTAATACTGAAAAATTTTCTAAAGCAATACATTATCCTAATTTTTTGTCCAGCAAATTTTTTTAGTATAAATGTTAACAAATATGAGCACAAACAAGGAGTATTCAGTATTTGTCTCAAGAATGGCTTCTCGAAAAAAAGAGGGAGTTGGTGGTGAGCTGTGGCGTTCTCTAAAGAATAATAATAATAATAATAAATTTCTTGCAGTTGGGCTTTCACCAAGATTACATCCTTACTCTCCCTCCAGACCTCTTCTGAACAAACCAACCCTCTCTAACTTCACCAGTACATTCAACTCCCTTATCGACCTCCCCTACATTGACTGTCTAACTCTCTTGGTCCTCCTCAGTATTATCTGTATATTCTCACTGTTGTTCCCTCTCCCTTCGTAATTACCTATTCTCCCTCTCCCCTTCACCACCCTTAACAATCTAACAAGCCTCTCCACCTTCCGCCTGTCCTTCAAAGTACTCCAACCCATTTCCTCCATCATCACTGATGATCTGTAGTTTCCATCATTCTCAACCTCCTACCCTTGCCTTCTCTACCTTCAAGGAGAGGAAGATGGGCCAGGGGTTGTGGAGATAAGGAAACCAGATAGCATAATCACATTTATCAAGCAATAGTTTTTGTAACCTTCCTAATTTCTTACAACTGTGGTCTCTCCATTGTAATATACAATTGTTTACTTGCCATGGTTGTGAATTAGGTAGTTATTTTTTGTGAGGTATCTAACAATTTTTCACGCACATATTATACTTAGTGGTTCGGTACATATTTTGTACATCTACCGTCCTAGGCCTGAGTGAAAAACCATTAGTTCAGTGTTACTCTAAATGTTTGCCATCAGTTATATTTTGTATTCCTTAAGAGTTGTAACCTTCAATTGAATTGTAAGTCGAAAGAAAGGGCATATGTCTAAAAATGAACTTCTCTGTTAACACTGGAAAAAATATTTTTATGGTAGCAACATCAAACTGTACAAAAATGACATGCACAATATGAATATGTCATAGTGATTGGATTTCATTAAAAACAGAAAATATGTAGAAAGGGCACATAACGAACACCTGTGTTCTTTTTTTCAAACGTTAATGCATAAGTTTATTTTTTGACATTTGCCCTTTCTGCACCTGCCAATTCAATTGTAATTTTGATTTTATTATTCCGGTTTAACTTGCAGTATTTTAGTGCACAAATGTCGTCGTTTGCAGTACATCGACTCTACATTAAATTTGTTCAATATAAGAAGTCATGAATTTGGAATCATATTACTCTAACTATTGAACATAAATTAAAAGGTATTTCCAAAGACTTGTAACGTTCCTTTGCAATTTTTTGCCATACTAGTTTAATTTATAAAAAAATAAGAGTACGTGAATATATAATTATTGTGTGTAAACTACTTAGAATCAGTGTTTTCTGCAGTATGAATTTTTTTTCACACAAATGTGTTTGAAGTAACTTGCGTAACATTTGTACAGTGTACTATAGACCTGACGAAGAAAAAAATTGTTTCTTTTTAAAAGGTAAAAAATTTGGGTTGAAATATTATTTCACAATTCAGGAAAAATGTTCAATTACGGTTGGAAAAGTCAGGAAATTTTATTAGTAACAGTTTGTAGCCAACATAAGCAACTTAGTTTACAATGGTATCATGTTTTGTGGTATAAGATTTTAAGTTGCATGTTAGTGCAGCTATAATATGTAAATTATTGCATTATTTATGTCCTAAGACAAATTAATGTAAATTGGCAATATTATTGCATATACAGAAACAATTATGGCTACTATGTTGACAGTGCTTCCAGTGCCAGCTCCTCATTCAATGGCTCCACTATGACAGCGGAAACACAATCATTAATCCCTCCTACTATACCAGATGATGTTGATTCCCCTGCTGAAGTGGACTCAACAAGATGTTTGGCTGTTTCTAAAAAAAAGCCACGAACAAAGGATGGTGCAACAGCTGTGGCCTTAAATGCTCTCAAAGAAGAATTGTTACGCCAGACAACAATAATTGCAGAGGAGAGAAAGAGACGTCGTGTAGTTCAAGAAGAAATGGTTAGCCTGTACAAGCAGCATGTAAATGAACTGAAACGTTCTAACGATGTTCAGGAAGATGCAGCAAAAGACAGAAACATCAAAGTGAGACTTTTGCGAGAGCAGGTGGAGCTACTAAAGAAGCTTCTTCCACAAGTTAATGAAAGTGATAAAAATATGTGATGTTTTCTTTTGTTAATTTGGGCTATGTAATTAATGTTAAGCTTTGCTAGGGGTATAAGCTCTCCTAGACCATAAGTAATTTTTAATGATACCTTTGTCAAAGAATATATATATATATATATATATATATATATATATATATATATATAAATAATACATACTAATAACTATTTTATATGATGTTCAGGCTATACGTGACATTTTTGAAATTTACTTTGAAAAAATCACTGGTCATTACTGCTTACACTTTACCATTAACAATAACAGCACTAACCCTTATGCAGTGGCAGCAAATTTCCAAACATGTTTCTGTTTTGTTTTAATATAGCAGTACTACAAAATTACCTTAAAAAAGATATTGTATTTTGGATGCTTTGAAAATTTTACTAATAACTTATTTAGGTTCGTATTTTTTTGCATATAAATAATTTTATTTAATCCATGCTTATACAAAGTAATGTATCATAACTAAAATCTTGCTCATGCCTACAAAATGACTGAACCAACAAGCAACTGTTAATGAGCGTCCCAACCTTAGATTGCAAAAGAGAGCTTATGGCATTCACTGTTACTGGATCAGAAAATACAATACCTAGAAATTTTAATTCCCTTCTTGAAAATTGTATTTATAGTTATTTGAATTGCTCCAATTTGTATTGGTAAAATTTTATACAATCGCGCATGAAATGTGTTGTTTATCACATTTTTAAAACTACTTAATGTAACGAAAAATCCCAGTTATCAACCAATACAAATTCATAATTTACTGTCGCTATTGCTAACCAAATGAAACATTTCTTTCACAGAAGTAGCATCTGTCTGAAGTCAAGAACGTGGTTGGGATAATGTTGATGATTATTTAGTCGATCATGTAAAGCCAATGTTGTATAGGTAGTGGAAAATCTTGCTTTCCTTGTCACTGTTAATTTTTGTAAAAATTGCACTTAAAGTGGGAGGAATCTTAGCTAGCAAAAAAGTATGAACTGTCACATCATTGTCTCTGAAAGGTTATATTCCTTTATTCCTACTAATTTTCAGGTAATTATTTTTTTAAGCCTCAACAAACTTGATTTATCGACTTTCTTAAATAATTTCTGTTTTGAAGTAATTTTGGTGAATGTGGAAAAGTTAAGGCATAAAAGATTCATGTGATGAATTTTGCGGATCATCATAATGTTGTGTGTTCATCTAATATTGGATTTGTAGACATTCTGGAAAGTTATACTATGATTCCCTCACAGTGATTCTACATGACAATTTAATAAAAAAGTTCTGCTATTATTTATGTCAAACTATATTTGGACATACATACTATGATTTGTCTAAAAAAATTTGGCAATAAAACTTGAATAAATACAATGGCTCGAAAAAAAATTAACACTTCCCCTTAAAGATTTCTTCAGGGCTGATGGAGTTACCAGTTAAGTTGCATTCCCATGGCAAACTGGGTTAAATTCCCTGTGGGCTCAACCCTTCCATGTCACTTCGAAAACAAATTCAGTTTATGTGTTAACTTCGAAAATGATTGGAATAGTTTTCAGTTCACTGGGCAAAATTGTGGGAATAGTTGATGATCCACGTTACTATGGCATTTTACACCGGACACAATCTGGTAACACTCCAAATTTATGATGTAACGACTTTCTGGCTCAAATTGATTTGAATTCTGTTTCCATTATCGTTTTCAAAACATTAAGTATTTTAAAATTGATTTCATAACAATATAGTCATTTTTGTACAGAGTTTATTTTCATGGAGAATGTTGATGATAGCAGTTCCTCAAAACTTAATTTTATTACTGGGGGTCTATTCACTAACTATCTGTAGTTTAGGTCAGTAGCCTTCCGAGACCTAAACTGTTAACAACACCGTCGTATATTTGGTATTCAGTACGCACTGTTGTCAACAGATTCTATTGACTTCGAAGTTAAGGTCAGATGACTTGGCAATACAGCGACACAGCCATCTAGACTACCAATTTTCTTCATAAATCGTGTAACTACTCATGCGAAAATTAACAAAAAAACTGCAGAAGTATACTAATTACGATTTATTATGTTGAATAATAACAGTAATTAGTAGTCGCAGTTAATAATAATGCTTACTTTCTACCAATTCGATTGTGGGGAGGGCTATGAAGATCAGGGAAATTGTGGGGTAAATATACGTAAATAGCATGATATTTATTACATTAAATACCCTAATTACGATTGATTGTACGTAAATATAACAAGTAAAAACATGCATGACTACTGGAAAAGCCGACTTTCTAAAGACGCGATATTGGGGAGGGCTATGACAAATACAGAAATTGTGGGGTACATACACGTACAATAACCGTAATAAATAGCCGAAATGTACTATTTACAATTAATTTCAGTTAAATATAATTGATATAAATAGCTGCCTGCAATATTTAGTGGTAAAGGGATGTTCACATCTTGGAAATCGTTTAAAAGTACGCAAAATATTACGAAGAAGAATAAAAACCGTTTATACACAATGACACACAGTTTAAACACATTCTACCACAAATTTAAGGCTCCAAAAATAGTTACTGAAGTAAATTCGTATTTTTAGCATATTGCACTAATGCACTAGTACATACGCATAAATTCACGTTGTATGCATGTTGAACCGATGTTACTTGTCTTTAATGCCCATTATAAAATGTATTTAACATGTTCAATTTGCAATAGAAGCCAGACAAATTATATAACGTACATTGCACAACATACATTATTGTAGTAAAAGATTAGTACTTACTGTACTCAATCGAGGATACAAATTATTTGCCACAAACAGAAAATTATGCATTGGTTCCTCTTCCGACACGGTACCTTGATCAGTAAATCTCCACACACGTTGTATGGAAAATGTATTTGTTGCTGTGTCTCAATTAGCAAAATTTAACTAATACACACTATCCACGAGAGTTGCATATTGTAAAACGTCCGTAAAACACACACTACATACACTTCTATTGCGCCGCGAAGCATTATTACTTGTAACGGTCATTTGTACTACAAACCGTCAAATTTTCCCTGAATACGCACAGCTACTATCGCGAAAACACCTGTTATAAGCGTGACGATTTTTCTACTTCACTTCACTCCATTTTTCGTGGCCTTGGGACTAACCCGTACAGCCGTACACTAGACCAATATACCTATTTGACAGTGGTAATTATTTTAGTATATACTATTGTGGGAGTGATTAATTTCGTCGTACCTTGTGTCTACACTACCAGTGAATTTTAGTCATCGGAAATAGTTTTCTTGTAATTGAGCTTCTATAATTTCTTCTAGGGCAGGGGTCTTAAATATGGATATTTTCGTACCTGATAATTCATATTTGACTGGCCAATAAGCGTCCTCCATTCCTCTTCCTACGATCCGCTCTTGTCGGCTGCGACTGCTATACTGATCAGACGAGCAATTTCGGCTCGTGAATGTGGGAAAGATAATTTTTGTAGGTTGATATCCTTGCTAGCCGAAACTTTGATTGCGTTTGTTGTGTTAGATATTTACGTCATTTGACTTCAAAAATGTGAAGATAGCTTCATATATTTCCAGAGAAGCCTGATATAATAAACTTTCTCTATTTAAAGGAAAAGATACACCCAATTTAGTTAATCTCTGAAGAAATATTTCTCTGTTTTTTAATTTGTTACACTGAAATAGTATATGATTAACATCCTCTTGCGTGATCGACCACATTCGCATGTAGCGGATGCACATATATTTATTTTAAATAGGTGTTGTTTAAATCGTCCATGATTTAATCGAAGACGTACAATCGTCGTATAGAAACTTTTAGACCGATTTATTCGTTGGAACCATGGTTTCTTATGCAAAATCCGTTGAATAGTTTTATACGGAATAGCTGTATTCGAAGTTTCCCATTGAAACGACCATATCTTTCTGATTTCGTTCTTTAGTTTTTGGAGCATTACTTCCATTATGGGTCTGGAAATTTCCGAACCTTCACTTGCAGCCATTTTGGCCATTTTATCTACAGTTTCGTTAGGCCCTATACCCATATGGCTTGGTATCCAAGAAATCATTATTTATATTCTATTTTTTTCTAAATTAAATAAGTTATCTTTGATTTGAAGCACTATATCTGAAAATTTAGGAGATTGTGTGATATTTTGCAATGCGGTCAACAGGCTTTGTGAGTCTGTGTAAATCCAGTTTCTTTCTCTGCCTAAAGTTTGAAAAATTTCTAAAGCCTTGTGTACAGCATAAGCTTCTGCATAAAAAATAGATGTCTCCACGGGTAATTTGAATAATCCAGACTTTTTTAGTTCAGGAATGTAATAAGCACAGCCCACTGAGTTGTCATTTTTTGATCCATCGGTGTATATCTGTAAATAGTCCTTACATTTACTAAGATGTTCTGTAAATATTTGTTGCACTCGGGATATATTTTATGCATATTAATGGTGTAATGCAATGTCCTAAAATGGACTGAGTAGCATATGATATAGTTTTCCCTTGGTAACTGTGAGGAATATTGTTTGATATTAGGAAGGATGTCCAAGTCTATGTTATTAATGATAGTTCTAACTGGATGTAGACTGAAAAAGGATGTTTTTATCCAGTACTTATTTATATGTATTTGAACCATAGTTCGATAGGCGGGATATTTGCTTCCACATGTAAAGCGACAATTGGCGATGAATTCATGGCACCGAGGCACTTCCTTAAACAGGCATTTTGTAACTTCTGCAGAAGTGTAAGATTAGAGGCATATACAGTAGACATCAACATACATCCATAATCCAATTTAGCTTTTACAAAGGTCTTATAGAAATATAGAAGGGTACCAGGATCACCACCCCATTTTGTGTGACTAATAGCTTTCATCATATTTAGCACTGAGCGTAGCTTTATTTCCAGAAATTTGATTTGGGGGGGCCCATGTAAGGTGAGAGTCCAACAATATCCCCAAGTAACGATGGTTTGATACGTTCTGAATAGTTCGGTTAGACATGTGAATGCGAAGTGTACTTCTAGTGATCCTTTTTCGTGTGAAGACCATCAATTTAGTTTTATCGAATGACATATTTAGTCGATTAAGTATCAGCCAATCTTCAAAGAGTTTTAATGCCTCAATCATTTTTTCTTCAGCCTCCATTATATTGTGTGTCAGATGAAATAAGACTATGTCGTCCGCATAGGCCAGGGAGCGTACACAATTGCCAATGTTAAATATTAGATCTTGTGTATATAAAATGAAAAGAAGGGGGCTTAGAACACCCCCTTGCGGCGTACCTATGTAAGTTGTCCTACCTGATGTATAATAATGACCCATTTTCATGTGGACTGTACGTCCAGACATTAGTGAAAAAATAATTTGTACGATTTGCCTAGATATGCCCAGATTATCCAATTTACTTAGTAGAGTGGGTATATGTACTGAATCAAAAGCAGACACCAGATCTATAAAACATGCAGTTAGTATGCCTTTCATCCTAAATGCTTCTAATGCCCAGCGTACTATTATAGCTACTGCATCTACTGTAGAACGCATCTTCCTGAATCCAAAATGTTCCCGTCGTATTAAATGATTAAATTCTAGCCACCATTCCAGTCTACCCTTTAGTATGCGTTCAAACGTCTTCGCAACACATGATGTGATTGTGATAGGCCTATATGAAGTCGGCAAGGATGGGTCTTTGTTTGGTTTGATGATTGGAGTTATTAAGGCCTCTTGCCGTTGTTGAGGAACTAATGCATTATTGAGTATGCTATTGAATAATCTTCGTAGATAATTATGACCCGATCGAGGCATTTCATAAAGGTGTCAATCCGTGATGCCGTCCAGGCCAGGACACTTGCACGTCCTTCGCAAAGCTGACCGGTATTCACTGTATTCAATTGTGGCATTAAGGCATTCTGTTCCCTGACACTTACGAAGAACTGGACTTGCTGTTCCAACATAATTAAGCCCAGCTTTTGTTGGCACATATTCAGGAGCAGTAAGTTTATGTATGCTTGTCAGAAGTTCAGGGCCTATCATCTCTTGATTAATGACAGTGGCTTTGTTTTGTAAAACTTTCAGTACTTTCCAAATGTCATGGTGTTAGTATGTATCGACATATTAGAGCAAAATTGTCTCCAGTGGGCTTTCTTGCTTTGCTTGACTTCCCGTTTGAATTTGGCATCTTTCGATAAATACAGTAAAAAGTTTGACTGCGTACTATTTTTCTTATATGTAGCAAAAGCTTGTCTATGTTCAGTATTTAAGCGGGCACATTCTTCTGTCCACCATCTACAGTATGGTCTTCTGAGAGACTTTGTTGTGCTTTTACTAGGAGTGTTTTCCACAATGGCATACATAACTGAATCTTGCCAGAGATCATATTGTTGTTGTATGTTCTAGTCAACTGGTGTACCAGCAGTGATCACTTTTTCTAAAGTGTTTTTGTATGAGTCCCATGCAGTGTTGTGGTACTTGAAGGATGCATAACATGATTGTTTTAAGTTTTGGAAGTCCGTGATATTATCCTGATCAATGCAGTCCATAGTGACTACAATTGGATAGTGGTCACTACCCATTGGGTCATTTAATGTGTTCCAAGTAATGTTTTTTGACTAGGTTTGGAGAACAGAAAGTTAAATCTATGGCAGAGCTCCTCTTTTCTGAAGTTCCTACATATGTGTGGTTTCCATTATTTAAGAGAACATATGGAGATGCATTTAAAAATTCGGCTAGGTGTCTTCCAGCGTTATCTGTAATGGGATCACCCCACAGTTGATGGTGAGCATTAAAATCACCTCCTACAATTAGGTTTGATGTGAATGATGGAAGTAAGTCATTCCATTCTGCCTGTGTTAAATTGTGACGAGGGGCGGCATAAACAGAGTAGAAAGTAGTTGGACATCCTTTGTACCAAACTTTGCAGGCTGCAATTTCTACATCTGGATGTGTCTTATCGATGTGAACTACAGTTGAGAGTATGCTTTTATTAACTAGAACTGCTACGCCATGGTTATTTAGCTCTGAACCATGATATATGTTGTAATTCGATATTGTGAAATGGTGGTGCTGTTGCTTCCAGCGTGTTTCTTGAAGTATTATGACATCACTGGGTTCATCTTGATTGTATTTTTGTATAAGACCTAATTGTAATGTTAGAGATCTACAGTTCCATTGTAAGATTCTCATTTTATAGTCTTTCGACTCATGTAATGAGCCTGTTCCATAACCTCTGTTGGTATGTTTTTATTCCCCTTCATTGGTTGATATTGTACTTTCTGTATATGTAGCACATTGATCGAGATTAGAACGTACCTTTTGTATAGCTTCTCTAAGCATTAGCGTACCAATAATAGATGTTCCTTCGATTAAAGATAGTAATCTTTGAATAGATGTTGTAGTGACATCGCCACCTCCTTGTGTTGATTGTTTGTGTCAATTGTGTCCTTGTTGGTGTAGGTTTTTGCAGCTTCATCACTGGAAGGTTTATTTTGGTGTAATTTTGTGAATCCAGTGCTCGGGAACTCAACTTCAGGTCGAAACTGGGAATAGTAGAATGCAATGGGAGATGTTTTTCGAGTCACTTCCTTTTCTGGCTGAGACATTGTGAAAACTTTAGTGTGGCCTTTTCCTCTTTTGATTGGTGTACGGATTTTTTGGGAAGGTCCTCGTTTCTTTTGAGTAGCGGTAAATTCAGCATACGTTTGTAGGTTGGTATGTACCATCCCTGTCTTCAAATTCTCATTAATGTGTGTTCTTTCTCCTTCTGTTACACGTCTGTTAAATAGGGGAAAGTTTTCGTCGTAATTTTTGTTTCCTGGTATGGCTTCCTGATATGATCTGTTATGGTTGTTTTCGGTGGATGTATCTGTTTCGTCTAGAACACGGTTTTTGGCTGTTCTGTAGGATATGTTGTGGAGAGCCATTGACTGTTTTATTTTTTATTCTATTCCCCATTTAGGGCAGCGTAATCTATCAGTGGCCTTATGCTTCCTTTCACAGTTTGGGCAGCACAAAGTAGTGGCGGAACATACATCTATTTGGTGGTCTCGACCACATGCAGGACATCGTAGCTTATTGCTCCGACAGTGTTTAATGGAATGTCCAAATCGGAAACATTTGTTACAGAGCATTACTGGCTGTGTTTTTGGTTTCACCTTGAATATCGTTTTATATACAACTACTGTGTCTGGTATCAGTTGACCCTTAAAAGTCAATGATACTAACTTTGTGGACTGAAGTGTTTCTACATCCTCCCTTACGATTTTGTTCATCATTCGTTCAACTCGTATCACCTCATATGAGGTTTCAATTCCCTCCTGTATCTCTTCGTTTGTAAGGTCTAATGGAATCCCGTATATAAGGCATTGCCTTTGTGTTAGTGAGAGGGGTATATAGCCTTTTAGGTTATGTTGATGTAGAGTGTTGCCTGTAATAAGGTTATTTGCTGCTTGAGCGGTTTTCATCATCAATTTAACCCTATTTGGTCCTGCTCGGGAAATTTGCAAAATATCACGAGTCATGTTGTGTAGTTTTTTACCTATTGAAACTGGGTGTAAATTTCCTATATTTTTTTCTGTTGACTCTATAAATACTATAAATGGTCCTGGACTAGTTTTTGAAAATAGAGGGTTTTTTGACACATCCTGAAGCTTCATCCTTGTCTTGTAATTCACTATCTGTTGTCATGTTCGGTTGTGTTGTTTCCAAGTGAACTGTCTGAATGTTATCGTTGGTTTTACATACCTCGGAGTCCATGTCTTCGTCCTCCATACTGGAGGTACTTACCACCCTATTGAAAAGCGAATGTCTTAAAACTATTCATTTTGACTCGTACCATGCTTCTTGATGTCGCACTGGCAGTGATAGACAAAAGGCACAATTTGACACTGTGCCTATAACTAAAAAAAACTATTTCGCTCAAAATGCCTAATCGACAGGACTGATAGAGACTGTCCTACCTAGCCGACACTCCGATCAAAACTCCCCGATTTTTCTACAACTGAATTTGCTGCCTAAAGAACAGCTGCACAACGTATTAGCGCTAGTTTCAATTGATTACGCTAGGAGCGCTAGTTCCACATAAACACGCATCATGGCGAAGGCGTAAAACACGGGAGTCGGACTTAGAATTTGGACGAAAAATGGAAAATTTCAAAGTTAGTAAACTACAATTTTATTTCCGTAGGTATCTTTTTCATCACCGTAGAAACATTTTTCATTAATAAACTTTACCTGTAAAACCAATAGTTTAATCCCTACGCGATGAGTAGCTACTCTTGATATTTACCTTATTCAGGTTTTAAAAGCAAGTATATGTGAGAAAGACTTCGTGATAAACTGTAAAAGCATGTCGACTTAGAATACACAAGGAGCTGTCCGCTGAACAGTATTCTAAAAGTAAGTTGTGTACTTAGTAGTGTAGTATAGTTCCTTCTATTGCAGGAGCCTTGGAGCCGAATCACCGGATCTGTTCAGCATGTGTCTCGTAATTAAATGTGTACGGTCTACCCACCATCTTGTTTAATTACCGTTGTCTTGATACCTAGCTACCCTCATTGGCTCAACCTTCTATCTTGTTTTTTTTTTAAATTAGTTTTATTGTTGTCCTCTAGGTAGGGCTGCCAGTAGTTACTGATCGTCTCCTAGATGGCGTTGATTATTAAGACTTTGGTGCTGAGTCTTTCCACCAGAAGAGCTAGTAGCTATACCAGTCGTAT
>PNEQ01025926.1:0-35416 GCA_003012365.1 Medauroidea extradentata
AAAAAAAAAAAAAAAAAAAAAAAAGAAAAACAAAAAAAAAAAAAAAAAAAAAAAAAAAAAAAAAAAAAAAAAAAAAAAAAAAAAAACAAGTTCCTACATGGTTCACAATTATTTTAATTTCCGTCAGATATCATTTCCATCATTGCAAATGTACATCTTGTGCTTTTAGGTTATCCATGTGTTCTAAACTTTTGTCGGAAAGAAAACAAATTGCATGTATATTGTGTGGGGAAATTGCGCCGTGTAAAATGGCCTATGAGAGATTGCATGCAATTATTGCACGAGCGATTGTGCGCAAGGAGCTGTGCGAGAAATAAATTGCGTCGTGTAAAACCAGCTTAACGATGGGCTCAAACAAAATACGCTACGTGGTGGCGGACTCAAGTACTACAAAACCAGACAGCTCTGTGCGCGGAGAGAGAAACTCGGACCCAAGCCCCTAAGGAAACCAACCGTTTCGACCTTATCATCAGTGAGTGGATTGAGTGCCGTCACCAACACCTGAGAGTTTATGCAACACTTCTGGCACCGCTACTATACAGGTGCCTACTGCAGGGGCAGCGGTGGTTAAGCGGCCACATCGCGTGCTTCACTTCGACACCGTGTTCTCTACAGGTGGTTATAAGAAGTCACGAGCTGGAGCACGGCAGGTTAGCTCAGTCACATGACCTGGTTTGGTTGGTCACCAGGTTCTGTCTAAGTTCCTGCAATGAATTCGGGGTTTGAAGAGTGTGTGGTAGATAAAGAAACACTGAAAACAGTAATTGTAATCTACACATTTTTGAAAGTCAATATGAAATAACTACAAAACAACACACTAAAGATACTGATAGTTGCCAATTTTACGAGTAAACATTTACCCATAATAATAATTTTTTAAGAGCGATTTTATCCGCCGCAATGAAACATACGAGATTTCGGCAGCAGAGATTGTTCTTCAGAAATACGTTACTCAAAAAAATTGTTAACTAGAAAAGTTGGCAAAATCTACTGTATAGATTTTCTGTCTTTGATTTTTGCTAATTGGCTTCGATAAATCTATCATTTTAAACTGATGCTTTTAAGGCTGAATTTTTTTATCATGCCCTCTTAATACGGCAGGAATCCCAAAACTATTGTTAAATGCTTTACTACATGCGATGTCTGCAGCATATTTTTACAAGTTATTTTGTTAATTTGACTTGTGGTATTCGTTTCGTGCTCCTTGCTACAATTGTACGTTTTTTTTTTCGCACCAACTAGCAAGTTTAGTTTTCCAACAGTAGCTTACCCTGCCGCACAACCAGGTTAGCCAAGAGCTGATCGAGAAGCCAGTCTCGTGACTTGTTGGAGTGAGTGATATTGGTCAGCGCTTAACATCGAGGTCTTTAGCGCTGGTGAGGGGTGACATGAGGTGAGTGTGGAACAACGCCGGGATGAAGAGGTGGGGGAAACAGGAGATCCCCGAGAAAACCCACCGACCATCGTCCGGCACGATTCCCACGTGCGAAAATCCGCGGACCGACCCCGCCGGGAATCGAACCCGGATCGCCTTGTTGGGAGGCGACTTGTTGGACGGTTAAAAACTTTACTCGGGTTACTCTTCGCACACCTCGAGTTGAAATGTGTCCTACCCAGCCAACCCACCCTGGTGACGTACTAAGACCGCCTAACGCCATATTGGCCTCTGAGGCGACGATGAGTCGCATGCAGCTGGGTTGTGGCTGGTCGCGCCCGGGAACTCCAAGACTGGCGCACGCACGCTAGTCTCTAACACGCGCACCTCCTGGGCCAATAGGGAGGCGGGCAGAGGGATTTTATCCGTGGTATCGCCTCTAAGTGGCAGTTCTCCACCCTGACCGCGCAGGCCCTTCTCGTGTCTGAGGTCACGCTCTCCTACCCCCGCCCCCTCGCCTATCCTTCTAAGTACCCGGCACGCCACTGCAGCCCTACCTACTGTAGCTACCCCATTACTCTTCCATTCAAACCCCTTCATTTACCTCTTGACTGAGAATCCTCTATATCATCCTGTGCTAGGTACGTATATACCCGTGTCTATTTTTAGCGATTTCTACACGTATTCATAACAAACACTAGGGTTGGTTCAGAAGACTACCAACAAACTGGTATCTTCCGAAGATGATCCATCACAGGAAATTGTTTGTTTGAAAGGTTTCACCTCGTGGGTCGTGGATGTATAGACGTCTGGCAAGGAAGAAATACGATCTTGGCCGTTTCGCAACACTATTAGATTGTTTATACTCACGCATCCTGTAGACAATAACTTACATGTAGCGTACATCTACATGCTGCTTAACATGTAGTGTATAATGTACGTTAGAGACTACAACTGAAATGTGACTTGAAACGTCCATGTCTGTCTTCGTTTCTTGCTAGCCATTCTTGCACCCATACAAAGAATAGACATACAATATACCCGTCCTCTTCCAGACGTCAAAGACGAACTTATGTGAGGGGTTGAGTGACCAGCATCCCAAAATATGAGGGCTGTAATATTTTTTTTAAATTATATATACACACACATATACATACGTACAGGATGTTCCGGGAGTAGACGTCAGTAGAGAGGTAGGTGGTAGAGGGGCCCAAGACCTACCGAATAAACCAAAATTGTATAGTCCGATTCACAGCCGTCTAAAAGTTATGAATTTTTAAAGAAAATTTGGCTGTAGTCTATTTTGAACTAAACATTTACTAATGGTGTAAAAAGTAATGGTCAATGTGGGACGAAATTTGTATACACCAAAGGTAATTAGTGCCGTCACATTTAAAAACACATTTCACGTCACTGAGAGTACAGCTTTGTGGTGTAAAAAAATCACTTTCACAAAAATTATGCTTGGTTCGGAAAGATGCCTCCAGTTTGCACGAGACACATGAATGATCACCCGCCGTTGGAAAACTACCCCATAGTATTACCAATTAATTAGTAAAAAGCAATATTTTAAACTAACAAACGTCAATGCAGTAAATGTGAAAACATAACGAAATGCAGCAGATTCACACAATGTAAAAATCAGCAACAAGGTTGGAATTAGTATGTGAGTAAATAATTAAATGTGACATTATTGAAATAAAATTATTGCACAGTGTTTGAAATTATTAAAATGTATTTTGATTGTAATATGTGAAATTTGTGAGGATAAAATGAATATTATTAATATAAGTGGTAATATTCAGTTATTCCACTAAAAAAATTGATATTATCGAAATAGAAAGTTAAGATAAACGAATTACATTACCAGATACCCTTACATAGTTGATGCTTCACATTCGCAGCGGCCGCGGTTATGTAGAAGCTAGTACGCTTGACTCCCATCATAGCGAACTGCGTGTAATTCCTGAATAGCCTCACAAGCATATTTTCTGAACGTGAGAATTGTGGCTAATACATGAAGATTGCCTCGAAGGCGGTCCTTTCGTGTAGCCCTGTTTTTTCCGTTCCATTACCACTCCATGCTCACATTATTCACCATAATGGGGGTGGGGGTGAATGTGAGAGTATTACGGCCTTATAAAAACGAGGTGTTTAAGAGTCGATGAAGTTGCCATAAGGTGAAGGACAACACAGCAAACATGCCCGGACCCAGATGTGAACCGCGGACCCCTCGCACCGCAGACCGACTCTTTGCTAGCTGCGCTACGGGGGCCAACACCTTAATCGGCTTACAAGACATCGCTGTCAAGAGCTGCACAAATCGATCCATTACACTCCTTTCGCTTCCGTCGGATAAGGATCTTGTATTGTTTCTCGACTAGAAAACACGTGTTTGTTAGGGTGTCATATGTCTGCTGCAAAACATGTAGGTGAGATGCACCACATATTAACAAATAGTTCGTATGCAAATATGTGGTATTGATAATAAAATGTACATGTATGCTTGTGAGGCTATTCAAGAATTACACGCAGTTCGCTATGATGGGAGTCAAGCGTACTAGCTTCTACATATAGCCGCGGCCGCTGCGAATATGAAGCAGCAACTATGTAAGGGCATCTGGTAATACAATTCGTTTATCTTAACTTTCTATTTCGATAATATCACTTTTTTTAGTGAAATAACTGACTATTACCACTTTTATTAATAACATTCATTTTATCCTCACAAATTTAACACATTACAATCAAAATACATTTTAATAATTTCAAACACTGTGCAATAATTTTATTTCAATAATGTCACATTTAATTATTTATTCACAAACTAATTTAAACCTTATTGCTGATTTTTACGTTGTGTGAATCTGCTGCATTAAATTATGCTTTCACATTTACTGCATCCACGTGAAAGTGATTTTTTTTTTTACACCACGAAGCTGTACTCCCAGTGACGTGAAATGTGTTTTTAAATGTGACGACACTAATCACCTTTGATGTATACAAATTTCGTTCCACATTGACCATTACTTTTTCCACCATCAGTAAATGTTTAGTTCAAAGTAGACTACAGCCAAATTTTCTTCAAAAATTCATAACTTTTAGACTAGTTTTGTTCATTTGGTAGGTCTTGAGCCCCTCTATCACCCGCCTCTTTATTGACGTCTACTCCCGGAACATCCTGTATAACATAACTGAGGATATCTTGTAAGTACGATAAAATGTGTTTAGATCGAGCGAAATATTAAAGGCATATGCCATTATGTCATCTTAGAAAACAAAAAGGCAGACAAAAATAAAGGGAAACAAGTTGGGTTTGGCTACTTGTCAATACATACACGCATGAAACTAAATAATGGAAACTCTTAAAAAAATATAAAATCACAAAAAAAAAAAAAAAAAGAAACATTGTATCAAAACAGATAGCAAAAGAAAAAAAAAAATCGAAAACAGGTTACTACACTTAAAGACAACACCGACGATTGCCGAGACTCAAAAATAAGAGAAGAAAACTATTTCAAATTTTTGTCTGCCTGAAGACAAGAGAAGATGTTACACAAATGGTAGGATGACACAACGATGACAACACAGAACACCATATCAGTTTACCTCTGAACGAACTTGTGACGTTCTGCATGTTAAAGTTGCTTAAATTTACCCAGAAGAAAAGTTATGACACAAAATACAAAAATTTAAGATGGTGACTATCACTCTGAACCTATACCTGCGCACGCCTGTGATAGCTTTAGCGAAAATATTCATATTTATTTTTAAATCACACACTAACACAGTAATAACAATAGTTATAACAGTTTCATATACAGTATTTTCTGAATACGTATATTATTTCGTTTTTCCGATTACTATTATAAATTAAAAACGTATAAACGACTGCCATATGATCCGCCAAAGTCTTCTTCACGTAATTCAATTATAATTCACTCCCATCTCTCTACCCAGTTTAAAAGTTGGTCACACAATCAACGCAGAACTACCAACTGAATCCATCCTTTCCTGCGAATTGTAACAGTACCTCGCGCCGAAAGATAGGGCATCTACTTCCTGATTCCGCTCGAGATCCATCTTGTATGAGGAATTCTTGCCATTCCGCATGTGTGTTTGCGTGTTATCTTGCGTCGTGCAAAAACAGCTCAAGCCACAAAATAAACATCAGTTCATCGCGTGAGACTCGTGAGAGTGATTTACAGGCGTGAGAAAGGGCACCACGTTCAACCCGGCCAGAATCAAATGATACCAAAAGAAAGATAAAAAGGAAAACACCTTCAAGGTCAGGCTGTTGAGAGAGATAAGATGAAACACTTCTCCTTCACACGCTTTTCTGCGGCTGCTGTAGTCAGCAACTTGCACGATGTGTAGATATTAGCGGAGTTTTTGTGCAAACATTCTTGATAACCATCAGTTACATTCTAACACGTGGTAGTCCAAGAGTCTTGAAAATGTTTAGTAACAAAAAAAAAAACTGCAAAATTACCTTCGCGTAACTGTATTGTAATGTCTGTTGATAGACTTTTCACGGTCAAGTAAGCACTTATGAATCCCTTATATATATTTTTTTTAACAAATTTATATGTTTCGGTCATTTGTTAATATCTAGTGCATACATTTCGCCGTAGGCTTACTAAAAAATTAAAGTCTTATACCATAATGACATTTGTTGTTCAATTAGTATTATTGACAATGCGGACTTCAAAAGTGCTCACCTTACCATAAACACCCTATAACTGTAACACAACCTATGCTTTAGGTTGGTCACTTTTCATACTGCTGCATTAATCGTTGCTGACGAAAATAAATAACTTTTTTTTTTAGGAAGAAGAGGATATAATAAATTTTATATGAATACAAAAATGTTACCTTGTTAGTTCAAATCCCCTCATTGTTAAATCATGAATAAGAGGTTAAGCAATTAATATCCAAGGATTCCACCTTTCAAAAAGCCAGATTTGTCATCATCGGACTTCTGTCTGTCCACTTATTACTTGAAGAATCAATTTCCTTTGCAGTGTCTGTGAGCTAAAAATATGTCAAAAGAGGACGATTAAGTTGTGTCACCTGAAAGAATCATATTTTATCAGCCGTTCCAAGTTTTTGACTTATTCAGTTAAATGACCTGATGTTACTGAGTTCTCCCTCTTCGTACAATACATGATTTGAGACTTGTAAAATGTGAAGGAAAGTTTGCTATTGATATATTTTAACAAACAAAAAAAAAAAGAACGAAAAACAACACTGGGTTGGATTGAGAGCAAACCGATCGTTACTCACCGCTGCTAGTTAACATATCGTATAAAGTACTTAGGGCCTACTTAATAGCTAGCTACTCGATCGCACAATTTGATTACATACAAAGCTGGTCTTATTTTAGTGTCTACTGAAGATATTTTCTGATGTGCCTCTACGTTAACCACACTAAAAGGCGAATATTGTCAACAAATACATATATTTTTAAAATTAAGGATGTGTAAATTTGGCATTTCATTATTTTGTCGTTTCCAGCTTTTCGAGCATTTACTGTGAGTTTCTGAGTTTATGTCAGTTCACAGATGCTTTTATCAGAAACCCTTAGTATTTTTACTCCGAATGACATCCACTTGCTTCCTCACACACATGCACACGTTGGATTATGCATTGTCGCATCCTATCAAATACTCTCACATCCACCATTGAGGATAAAAATTAGGGCATCAGCATACTTGTGTCGAAAACATAATTCAAATATTTAATAATATTAATTTTGCTGTCGATTGCTAGAGACATGCAAAATTCACATTAGTTTCTGACAGCTGACTAGACTCCAAGTAACTATAGACTCGTTCGACGTCACCCGCTGGCCGATATTGTCGTGACTTGCCGCGGAGAATGCTTACACGGTAATGAGGCCAGTGTCTGTAAAGACCTAACGTACGTAAATGACAGCACATAAAAGTGTATGGCCAATTGGATAGCAGATTTATACTCTGTTATGTATATGAAAGTGAAGTTTAGTATGCTACCAAATGATAACGCGAATTTTGCATGTCTCTACCGATTACATTGTAACACATTAAACTAAACTTTTATTAATAACTGAAAAACTAAGAACTTCCGGACTTTTTTTTTCTTGTTTTGATGTAAGGAACACACCTTCCGTGTTTGAAAAAGCATTTCTGAAACAGCCTTTAGGTATATTTACCTCATTTTATGCAGAAAACATGTTCCAGCAAATCAGTACCACTATTTTGATGTTGTTAAAATGTAATTGAACTCAGATCATAAACAGTTAACTTGTAATATTTGACGCGTGCCCAGGCCCGTCCCCTTTCCACAGTCCAACTGCCACGTTGCAGAACCCGGAGGAAACCCTTCTCCGCACCACGCCTAAATGGAGTAGCGGTCGTGTGTGCTAGAGCGAGGTGTCGCATAGACAGCATGGGCAATCGTTATTCAGTGCTTCGTTTTTTCTTCAATAATAAATCAAGTGTATGGTGTTTTAATACTGCTCTAGTGTTTTGTGTACCTTTCCCGGAGAACTTCGTTCATCGCTATGTGGCTTCGGATCACGTATCCCTATGCACGAACACACGTAAAATACACATCTCAAATTTTAATGTTTTATTTTGAGTCACGTATTTGCATATGTTTCCTATAATTTTATTCCCCTATGTTCCACTCATATTATGAGCCGTATTAAAAATGTTTTGTCGATTTACCTAACAAACAAATATTCAATTTTCATTAGTTACTGAAAAATATGTTGCCAACATTAAAAACAAACTAAAATTAAAAAAACTCTGTTGGTCCAGATGAAGTGCCAATAACAGTAATAATATCATATAATTTATGTTTATAATAACCTTGCTTACTTACATTTTTAATCAATGCCTGTAAGATTGTATTTTCCCTGACATAGTAAAGATATCAAGTATTACATCTCTTCACAAAAAGGGTGGTACATTAAATATAAGAAATTATAGGTCTATAGCTTTACTAACAGTGTAAATATTGGAGAATATTACACATGACCAACAAATTAATTTTATTACAGAGATCGATATTATAACAAGTAGCCAATTTGGTTTTAAATAAAGTGCTCAACATGCTTTATACACATTTGTAAGTAAAGTAATTAAAGCTTTAGACAGCAAACTATTTGTTGCTGGCATTTTTGTCAAACTGTTTTTGACTGCGTTAACCATGAAATCCTGTTTAAAAAAATGTACAAGTATGTTATTAGAAATACAGAAAACAATATATTTAGCACATATTTATAAAACACAACCCAGTTTACTAGACTAATTCAGCTCAGTAACAATAATTACAGCATTACCTATCTCTTCCACTGTGATTGTTACTGTTGGTATTCCCCAGAGGTCAATTTTGGATCCTATATTATTTCTAATTTACACCAACGAGTTCCCTTTATGCTTATCTCATGGAAATGCAGTAACGTTTGCAGATGATACATCACTTCTAATAACACATAGCAATAAAAACCAGCTTCGTGAGAATGTAATAACTGCTGTTCTGGAAATCGATTTATGGTTTCTCACAAGTGAGCTGTCACTGAATGTATCGAAATCAAAATTTATGTTGTTCTCGCATAAAAACACAAAGATACATCCTATTGAACAGTTTCCAGATTTTAAAATTATGGTGAACGGAGGAACTGCAGCAACCCCAAAAGCAAAGCTACTAAGTGTAATTACTGACCAAAAGTTAAACTGGAAACAACGCATCCAAACGATATGGACAAAAGTATGTTCCTTATGTTTTGCTGTAATAATATTCTACGAAAATGTTTGCTAGGATGCTATTGTACTTTCTCTTTATTATGTGAATGTACAGTCTGTCCTGAAATATGGCATAATCCTATGAGGCAGCGGTCCAAACTGGAGAAAAATATTTTAATTGCAGAAAAAGTTATATGAATTCTAGCTGGTTTAAAGCATAAAACTCCACGTAAACCGTTTTTTTTTTTTTAATAATTTAGGATATTAACACTGCCATCGTTATATACTCAACAAATCATTTTATTAGCAACAAAAAACATAAAATACTGTACTAACAATGCTATATACACTCATAACACACGGAATCATTTGAACATACAATACTTCTACTATCGAACTGTTTTATTTTAAAGAAGTCCAAATCAAATTGAACTTAAATGTATCAATAATCTTCGTTCATCGTATATAAAACACACCAAATCGACCATTAAAAAAACAACTAAAGCTGTACTTACAAATTAAGTAATTTATTCGGTGGGTGAATTTTTTTAATCCCACCTCATAGTAGTTACTTAATATCATCACATAATGGTACTGATAGCATTGTTGTAGTTAAATATCGTAATGATATGTATTGTTGTTAATTGTTAGTTTCTATTTTCTAAAATACCTCTAATGTAGGTCTGTTAAATATTTTTAATTTCCAGATATTTGATTGTCAGGTATCGTAATTTTATTGTGCTGGTTACGTCCGTGACATTTTGTTCTGTCTACCACTTGAATGTTGTAAAATTATGTAAATTGCCTACTTTGTAAAACATGTACAAACCCCTGATCTTTGAAAGAACTGCGCAATGGGAGTGCATGACTAGATCTAGTCATGTACTCCCATTGCACAGTTCATTCAAAGATCCCGGAATGCATATTTCTCTGAGAAATCTAGCAATGTACAAACTCCTAATTTGACTAATCCAAACACGTGTCATGTAAGAAAGAATGCCAATCAATCAAATAAAATCAAACATTATGTGAAAATCTACATGATATACATTATTGGTTGCTACCACCCATCCTCTGTGATGTATCAGGTATGGGGCCGTCTTCATAGCTTTCTAGTTTGATTAAATATTGTGTGTGAGGGGCAGACACTTTACAAAATGGAGAAAGGCCTACAGCTCTCTCTTCTAGACAAGGGGTACAATTCAGGTAGCATAGTCCTGTTCGGAGGTCGGCGTCACACCGACCCAAGATTTGATTGTCACTGCTCATCTAGAAAGGTTTTCCACCGCTGCTTCCTGCAGCGTACCTCTTATGCCATTCTTTACATCTCTGTTCATGTTTTATCTCGCGCCTGTCTTCCACTAACTGTGCCAATGCCACCCACCCACCTCGCACACGGCTTATCTACCGCGCCACTCTATTTCCACTAAACTCTTTATCTGTCTGCATCTACCAACATCAATATTGTCGTCCGAACTCGGAGGGTGTAAGGACTATGTAGCATCTACAACACCTACAGTCCAGAAAGTAAGATTATACAGTGTATTTGTCTGCAAAGGAGAAAGGATGCAACCGGGTTGGCGAATGTTTAAGACCTTGAAACCCTGAGTTCTAGGGTTTACAATACTAAACGAAAGCTAAGAAAACAAATAGTCACAGATGCTCGATAGTGGTAGGAGTGCATAAAGAACTACATATATAAATGAAGTATTAAAGAATTAAGTTTTTTCCATTTATTTAAATGGGCGATATTCTCAATTTTTTTGTCATAAATTATGCCCTTATTTGAATTACAAGTTTCAATATTACACGTGACTAGACAATAATCAGGTACACAGCTGCCACCAAGGCAAAGTAAATGTTTACAAAAATTTATAAACAATTATATAAATATATTCCTAGTACCATTTGGAAAAACCCCAAGTTCAACAAGTAAAATAGGAAATATAAATTAACTTCTCCAAGAGGTTACGTTTATCTCAAGTATATATTGACTCCAAGTTTACAAATAAATAATCTATTCAAAAACAAGATACTGTTACTAGCCCAAAACGCGAAGACACACCCAACATGGGTATAATACAATCTGAAGGTACAGCAAGCATTCGCCTGAAAACTATACAAACCAAGCGAGCAACCAAAATTTTACGGCCCCAAGAAATTGAGACAACTCTCTCTTAACAGCAATAATTAATTCCCATTTCCCATTATCAACATGGAACCTTCCTCGGGCATAGTAACAGTCAATAAATAGAATTAATTACATAACTTAAGCAATCCTGAGCTCTCCCAAAGCCCGGCCATCTCTGCCTTTCCCAATTTTTTTCTTTTTCCCTAACCTACCCTAACTACTAAGTTATGTGTGAGGCCCGGGGAAGGAGCGGGACTAAGTGCGTCTCAGGGCTGAGCCCCATACGCCTACAAGGGGGAAGTTTCATGAAGAGGAGGCATGCATCGCGGCAGAGAGGGATTGGGCAGACATGGCCGCAATTGGGGCCATGTCTACCTCCCTAAGCGTACCTATAGCTAAGCCATAATCTAAGAAGAGAGAGGGAAAAACCGGCATAGTACCGTAAAAAACCCTCTCGACAGAATAGGAGTGTAACCACTCAGCAGTTACATGCATTAAAAATAAAAATGGCACTGGAAAAGTAGGAAGGTCCAGGTTGTTAGTAGAGTTGTGAAGTAAGAGTGGGGCTGGGGGGGGGGCGGGAACTGTATTTATTTTCTTTATTTTCCTTTTATTTTCATTTGGGGTGGGCGCTGGTTTTAACCGGGGCACTGTGGGTGAGCACAGTACTCTGGTGGAGGACGAAGTTTTAAAAGTGCCACCTGAAACATACTTAACTGCCTTTCCCGCGTATGGCACCAGTATTTATACCAGGCCTTGCCACCTCCCCTGGATTGTTGACCAATGAGAAACATCTCGAAGGTTCTTGGAGAAGGTCGTCGAAGTCGCAGCGCCAAAACAGACATGCGGTGACACCAAGAAACACCACTGCAGTTGGCAGCCTGGAGAACGTCGCTCCCGTCAGATGACATCAGGTAGCTCGCCAAATCCGCAAACAGGCGGGCATTCAAACTAGCCCCTGTCTTCGGCAAGCTACGGCACGGGGTTCAGCTGATTACGCCAAGCCAATGAGCGCCTGAGGCACCGACGTCATCACCAGCAAACAATTTGGCGAAGGCGTAGAGAACAGCAGTAAACGCGCCCCGCGTCATTTCACTGCACGAGGTCTTGAAGCCAGGTCGAAGGGAAACGGGGCCGCCCAGCTGGTATCGCCATCGTTCCTCGCCAGGAAACTTTGCAGTGTCTCAGCCATGCATGCAACAACAAGGTAGGAAATCCAAGTACACAAATTCCCCCTCAAGCGAAGCAATAGTAGGACACGGACTTAACAGTTCTCAAAAGTAGAGAATATAGCAGACGGAAAAGCTGGAGTATTCTGTAGGTCGAGTTAGATAAGACACTCGTCTCAACCTGCATATTAAAACAGCCATTTTGTGCTAAGTACCCATACCCACAAGTTTGCATTATGAGCACCCACTACCCACGACACTCGGGTGACGTGACTGCGCAGAGATGCTGCGGCCTTGGTGCCCTTCACACAATCAGGTGGGAAAGTTTTCCCTTTCTTGCTACACCACGTCGCCAGCGCCCATGTCGAATCGGTTATACTTATGTTGTGTCATCTGCGACGAGCGTGAGTTTTGTTTTTAACCGTCAACCCTCGCCGAATTGCTACACAGTTTATGCAACATCCAGTGGTTCTTAAGAGGTCGTGTATGCCTTTCTATTCCGAGCCACCCATGCCAACGAGAATCCAGGTACTACCTACCTTTGCTGGCCTCGACCACTAGGATCCAAGAAAACTCTTTTTAAAGATTGTGTTATGCATCTCCAGTGCTATAGTGTTGGCCCTTTTGAAAGGCCGCAATGAGTTGATAACCAATTCCAAGGGAGATGAAGTGAGGGGTGACATAATGCGCATCATTACGGCATGAACTGTTCCGAATTTGAATCCGCCTTCGCCAAGGAAGTAAATTAATACTTATAATTCTCTTCAAGTGCGAAGCCGACTCACGCTTAAAGAGCTCATCTTGAGGGAGAGGCAATTCACCACTTTCCTCGCTAGGAAAGTGGTTACAGTGAAGCGATTCCCACCTTGCGTGTCAGGAAAATGTCTTACTTGCGGCCGCAGAGATGGCACTGCCCCAGTTTTGCCAGGCATTCTTCCCACTAGTCTCTAGTGGGGTAGATCGGTTCCTTAAGGTTGCCACAGCCCTCGAGTACAATTTACCACCCACCAAAAATGCACCACCTGCCTGGCCATTCCAACAATCCTCGTGTGACTTACAAGTTCACCATCAACCTTACGCACAGTATTACATCGGAAGGTAGGAAACCTCCCCAGAGTACTTCGTGACCTCGTGACAGTCATGTAGTCACAATTATGCACCACTTGAATTCAGAAAACCCTCGCGAACACTGTGTCAAGTCTGCCCTGGTAAACAATTTCACTGGCATAAAGACTTCTCTAATTGACCTTTGAGACCCAGTTATTTCATGCGAAACAAAAACACATGTCCAGGAAACAGGTAGGGGTGGATAGGAGCAGGATGTTTCCATCGCAACAGTAGAGCACATAATTTACCTGATTCTGCATCAGATCCTTATCGATAACATTGCTATCAAAATTCCAGTTCACGTAAACATTGAGCAGAGCTTGGCCCATTTCGACACTGCTGCTTCGCAATACTACTGTCCCTCTGTTTTGTGCAATCAGTGTTACTGTAAAGTAAACAAACCATTCTGCTAGCTATGACTAACCAGGAGTGGCAAACCTCTGGCATAACAGACATTACCATAACAATATGTGACCTTGAAACAGTGACAACAGTATTAGTTTCTAGCTATTTGCATGAAGCAGTGATACTTGGATATTGCCATGGTTCATCAAATAGAACAACATTTTTCAGCCCATGGCTAGCTGCATTTACTTAGGCCTCGCCAAGCGATGTACGGTCTGTGATCAGCATTCGCAGTTACCAGGTGTCCCCCCATCAGTTCAGCTGATTGATGTAAACAATTATGTGCTGCTGCAATTCCACGATGCTCTCCAGTGCCTGCTGGACGAGCAAAGCGACATCTTCGCCTTGTGTGACCGACATCTTAGCACCACAGTCGCCGAGCAGAACATCGAGCTCGAGCATGATCGTGCACCGTGAAATTCCTGAACAAATCAGCAGCATCACTGTACAATAACATCAGGAATTCCCAAGATACTTTGAGGGATGCCAAAATTATGTTCATGCTCGATCTCCAGAGCAGGTACTAGCATTAGACTCACCAACCACTATGATAGTGGTCGTTACCAGTTCTGTGCCATGCCTTTTGGACTATAACACACTTTAGAAACATTCCAGAGCACGATGACATGCATTTTGGATAGCTAATTGGCGTGTTCCCCTGGCCTACCTGACAATGTGGAGGTTTCGTCGGAGTTCTGAGAAAAGCACCTGCATCACCTGTCTCCTGTCCATAAATGGGATGACCATTTCTGTAGTATCAAATGTCACCTAGGCAAGACTTATGACTTCTGTTGAATTCCTGGGCCATGTGGTGGATGCCGACAACAACTGTCCAAACCCAGAGCACCCCAGGAACATCCTGGAGTACCTGACACCCTGCACAAGGATGCAGTTGAGAAAGTTCTTCGAACTTATCAAATGACTGCGCGAGTACATGTAAGAGTTCGTCATTGTGACAGCCTCTTAAAAGTCTTGATTTTGCTGCAGAAACCCTACTGGTGGTCAATAGAAGCCGAAAATGTCTTTCTGGGTATCAAACGATGCTTCACAGAATGTCCTACCTTGGCCAGATACAACCTAACCAAGCCGCTCAACACATCCTGCAGGGCGATGCCAGTCAAGAGGATTTATGCAAGGTGTTTTACCATGCTTACCTAATGTATAGGTGCTACTTGATGCTGTGCGTATACAACTAGTGCATAACCTAACTCCTCACCATGCAGGAGGCCTGCAGCAAGCTCGCCATATTGTCCATGTTATTCCAGGCCTATGACTTCACCATCAAACACATTCCCGGCAAACAATCCACTCCGTGATGCATTGACAAGGTCTCCATGCCCAGATACAGTTGCTGTCAATGTAGCCGAGGGGAAGGACATTATACCACCTCTGACTAAGACCGAGCAGAATACCATCAGCCTCAACCAGATTGAGATCAGCAGTGAGCCATCCCTATACTACATAAACAACCCTGCAATCTGCGCAGAGGCAAAATTTCCAGCTCCCAGATGTACAAAGAACACTGCAGCTTCATATGCTGACAGAACCATTTGAGACCATCGCCTTGGACCTCATAGGGCCATATCCCAGAGCTGCCAATGACAAGAGATTCGTGCTGGTTGTGATGAATCTATTTTCTCACTGTACAGAGGTTTAAGCCAGTCCTAACACACACACCCTCACTATTATTAAGACCATGTAAGCTGAAACCTACAACCCTACGACCATGAGAGCCGCTCCAATCAATCCCAGCCTGCTAACTGAGGATCAGGCCTGACACTCCCATGGTTATTTCATCGTGTATTCGTTTGTGACAAGAGGAGAGAAAACCCTTAATATTCGTTAATGAACGCTGAGCTGCGAGGTGTACATCGCCTCGACCTGAAACAGAGAACTATTAGGTCGATTTGTTGTTAAAATGTTCCCTTAATATACACAATGTCCCAATAATACTTTTTTATTGATTTTTTTCTTTAACGTATTTTTTGACAGATCAAATTATCTACTAGGAATGTGGCCAGCTTGAAAAGCTTAGTCATAAAAAAATAAAGATAAAAAAAACTTCCTGTTGGAAAGGAACTAACTATATTAAATCACAAATAGTAGGCCTACTTCTAAGATTAAGCAAAATATATCTCATTACTATCTAGACAGTGGTGTGTCTTAAAAACTACATGTATGTAGTGCCCCTCTCCTCCCTGCCATGGACTGGTGTGCATGCCCTTGGCCTGGTTCGCGAGCGAGGCTGGGGCCGACCCCTTACTCACGTCCCTACACAATCAGCCCCTGATAGAGTTCCTCATGTGTTTGTGTCGTGTCTGTGTTGTTTGATGTTACGAGTAGACGGTGCGGTGTGTGGCCTGAATGTGCACTGCGCTACTGGGTTGAAATAGCTTTGTTTAGTAGCCTTCGCACCCTGGCCGGCCGGCCAATCAGCGCCCAGCAACTGCGCCCCGATTGGTCGGCCAGGCCATTGCGCTACTGGCTTTCGTGGCTGGTGTAACAGGAATCATAGCTTTGGTTTTTTGTATTTTCTATGCTCTGCGGGATTATAATTTCCTAAAATATTAATATTTGGATTGTCATGATGCATTAAAGTGTTGTAGATGTTATTATTCTTTCCCCGGATGACTTCCGCGATGTATGTAGTTCTGAGTAACCGATGTATAGTTTCATTGGCCGTGTATCTGTCTTGACACCATTTTGAAGTTCCGTTACCCCCCTCCCCAAGCACAGACAGCCCCAAATTATACTACAGTCTTCTGAATCGTAGGTTTAATGTGGACGGGAAAAGTGCTGTTCAGGGGTACGTTCACCATAAACAAACAATGGTGTATCTAGAGGGCTGCCAGCCCTCAGGTATATTTTCTTGTGTTGCACAGGGAAGTTTAGTTTTTCTCAGGAATGATCACAGTTTGATGTCAAGTCCACATCACTGTGGTGCATGAGTTAAGTACAGTTTTAATTGTTAATAATGCTAAGACCCTCTGAACTAAAAGCATAATTAATGATTTAAAATTTCTGAATTTATTTAACATATTTCGACAGCCTGTGTAATTTTTGGTTTTCAAACAAGACGCTGCATAATTTGACCTGATTTTAATCTCAAAGTATTTAAGGATTTTTGTATTGATGTTGTACCTCTTCCCCATCTTAACCCGAACCCAACATATGCCCGCACTGGCAGCAGCAACGGAGCGACAGTCTGAGGCGCGCAACTGATGAGCCCTGCTAAGGCCATTCTCTAGAAACCCGAACCACCTCCCCCCTCCTCACAAATCCAGTGAGTGCACCGTAGGGCAGTGTAGTGCAGTGTGTTAAAATATCAAAAAGAATTTAAATTAATGGTGAAGTGTGTAGTAAAACAACTGAAATTAAATTGGGATTAAAATATCTGTGAGATGGACTACAAGGGGAAGGATTCTATTATTTTATTTTACTCGCTGGACAAAGACATTGGAACATCCGGCTATTCCCGAAGCACTTCTTTCCCCTATGTTTTGCCAGCCTCCGGGTATTTTTAAAATTTAACGTCAAGGGTTGTAATTGTTAGGTCTCATAAGGTTTTTTTTTTCAGATCCTCCAGCGAGTTTTAAAAATAATGTAAATTTTCACTTAAAATTTATGTTAGTCGACCTCACCCCCCAAGACACACCCAATAAGGGTTTTTGTGCGCTAAATTCATTAATGATTTTTCGTGTTTGTTTGGCATGTGTTTTTAAGGGTTGTGCTGCATGTTTTTTTAAAGAGTACTTCAGTTTCTCCCAGGCGTTGGTACTGCTGGCACGTGGGACCAACTGCCCTCTGGGTTCGGCCAATCTTTCTGCGTACGTGACCGGGGTAAGTTGTGTTTGTAAAAGTGTCTTGTTAAACTGATTGCAATGCCACAGTCTACATTTATTTTTCCTCTTAAAGTTATCTGAAAACATTTTTCGTTAAATTCTCTTACTTCACTGCCCATTCTCACTCACACTGCACTCTGCATGTGAGAGAATTTAAACTTTACATTTATGGTAATTGCTGACTCTGTTTGGATCAAGTAAGCTTCTCACCAAGTGGCCAGTTAGCAGCTTTGTTTCTTCTGGACTACGTTGCAGACTGTTCGGCATCATGTGTGTAAGTTCCGTGTTTTCATCTGTACTCTAGCTGCTCAGCTGGTGCAGCCAACATAATTTATGTTTATTTTTCTCTCAAGTTTTTACCTTCATCACAGGCACATTACGGCAGCTCATAACAGGAAGACCTGGCCATGTACTCGAGAGTCTAATGTGTGTTTTGTGTGTACGGCTGTAAGCAAAGCAGGCATAAATTAAGTAAATTTGAAATCTCCCATTCCAGCATTCTCAGTCTACAGTATTCACATATAGATAACAGCGTAACTTGTGTTTATCCAACGCCTGGGTCTCCCGACCCATACAGCCGCCGAGGATTTTGCCAGAGAGCCATCAACCCAGAGTTTTTCTGTCTCTGTTTCTACCCATTACCAGCTAGGCATGCTGTGATGGCGCCCATTTAATTTACAGTAGAATTTGGAATCGAATTCCACACCAAAAGAGAGTCACACAAATTTACCCTTCCCCTATGGGGGGCATGGTGCCCGAATGGTTCGTCCTGTCCCCCCCCCCCTTGTGCGGCGCTGCTGGCGGGTCGACCTCCGCGTCGTACTGTGTTATCTCCTGCGGCAGGCCGGAGGGCGCCTGGCTGTCGTCTCCGGCCAGCGGCAGCTGGACGTCGGCGTCGCCGGCCCCTCCTTGGGCTCTGTCTTGAACAGGCGGTCCCGTCACCTCCACCCCGGGCATGGCGCCTCGGGGGCGGAGTTGGTCCGCGTCGGCAGGTGGCGTCTCGACGCCGGGCGTCGAGACGCTTACGACTCTGTGGGCTCGTGGAGCCTCACCGGAACTCTAGGGCTGTTACGTTGTTTAGGTGAGCGCATCGGCTTCCCGTCACTAGTGTCGGCTGCCTCTCTGCGCCGTTCGCCTTCTGCTGCCATAGTCGGCGGTGTCCGGCTCGCGAAGAGACGCCTTACGCACCCAGTGGGGAGGCCGTCTCCTGCAAGCGGGGTGCTAGGTGGCGCCCTGTCTGGCGGGTCTGTCCTGGGGGGCGTGGTGCCGTGGGGCGTTCCACCTCCACCGCCATAAGCAGCTCGCAGATCATCTCTATGTACTTTGTTTACTCGGCCATTGTGGAGCCTAACGAGGTAGGTGGTCCTGCCGCACGCTCGTATAACCTGGTGCGGTCCGCTCCACTTGGCGGCGAAGCCTGCACAGTAGTTCTTTTTTCCTGCCGAGAGAGGGAGCGCTCGGACGTACACCTGCTGTCCAGGCTGGAGCTGTTGGGGGGGGGGGGCGTCTCGTGGTCTTGAGCCACTGTTGCGCGTAGCGTTCTTGGTTAGCCCTCATCGCCGCGTGTCGCTCCTGTCGCCTCTCCGTCCTTACTTCAGGGCTTCCAGGTTCCTCCTCGCTGATGGCGGCGCACTGATACTCGCCTGGGAGCCTGAGGTTGCACCCCAGTAGTGCCGTTGCTGGTGATTGTCCGGTGGCCGTGTTCACCCGGCACCTAAGTGTGAACAGGGCTGCGGGCAGATGTTCGGCCCTGGTCTCGTGCCTTTTCCCCACACGGAGTTGGAGCTGCGTCTTCAGATCCTGATTCCGACGCTCCGTGGGGTTGGCTCTCGGGTGGTACACTGGTGTGGTGTGGTGGTAGACGCCCCACTTCCCACATGCATCTCTCCATTTTCCCCCAGTGAACTGTGACCCGTTGTCCGTAAGCAGGACCTTCGGGTAGCCCCATCTTGCATAAAACTCCATGTCAAGTATTCGTACTAGGTTCTTAACACGTGTGCTGGGAACAGCGTAGGCTTCCGTCCACAGCGAAAACATATCCGTCACCACTACAATGAAGCGCTTGCCATTCGTGGAATGGGAGTATGGGCCCATGATGTCTAAGGCGACAGTTTCGAAGGAGCGCTCCGGCAGACGTGGCTGCTGCTGTTGCTCGCCGTCGGTTCTCCGCGACTTGTACTTGTTGCATGTCTCGCAGCTTCTGATATACCGTTGCACCGCCCGGGTCACCCCTGGCAAGTAAAACAGGCAGCTTACATTGCGGGCGGTCTGGCATGCGCCCTTATGTCCGGCGAAGTGTCCGTCGTGGGCGTGTCGTAGCACGTTCCCGCGTTCACCCTCGGGCACGAACAGTCTCCACGGTCCCTCCCGAAGGGGGGGGGGGCGCGTCTCTACTCGTTCGTAGACTACCCGCCACTGGTGAACCAACTCATTCGCGCATTCCTGGCGCTTGCTCTGACATGTGAGACAGTCTCGCTGCGCCGCTACAACCGCCTCGTAAAGGTTGTTGACATTGGCCTCTTGCGGTTCTGATATCAGCTGATATAGCTGGGCGTCAGCTGACTGCGGCTCGGGTGGCAGGATATCGTCCCAGTCCGTCATGTCGCGCACGATGATGTCAGTGCGCGGCGCCCGCGACAATGTGTCGGCTAGTTGGTTGTCGTTCCCCGCTACATGTTCGACCTCGAAATCATAGCCTTGCAGCGCCATTGACCACCGAACAAGTTTACTGCGCGCTTCGCGCATGGACTGCAGCCACACAAGACACCTGTTGTTGGTGCGCAGGATGAATCTCTGGTATTCCAAGTATGCTCTGTAACGTTTCATCGCCCATACGACTGCTAGGCACTCTTGCTTGTTTACGTGGTACCGTCTTTCCGTGGGGCCAAATTTAGCACTCGAGAAGTCTATTACACGTCGTGCTCCCTTGTCGCCGTACTGGTACAGCACCGCACCGACCCCTTCTTGACTTGCGTCCGTCTGGAGGTACAATGGGCGCTGACAATCGTAGTGAGCTAGGGTCTCGAACCTCGTAAACGCTGTCTTAATGTCTCGGAACGCCTTGTCCGCCTCCGCGGTCCAACTGTATCTTCTCTGCGGGGGGAGGAGAGCTGTCAACGGTGCTGTTATGGTCGCGAACCCCTGTATGTGCTCCCGTAGCCAGTTTATCAGGCCGAAAAACTTGTGCAGATGTTTGCGCGTGCCTGGTGGTTGGCACTCCTCTACCAAGCGCAGGTGTTCGGCGTTGGGTTCAATCTCCTTCTCGCTGACCACGTGGCCTAGGAATTCGATGTTGGCCTTCCCTATATGGCATTTGGGTACTGCGCATGTCAGCCCATTGATGGCCAGGCGTTCTAGGACGAGCGATAGGTGGATTAGGTTTTCTTCCCAGGTATTCGACCATATGAGCACATCGTCGAGGTAAGCTAGTGTGAACTCGCCGGCCAGTCCGCTCAGTACCTGCACCATCATCGTTTGGAACGTCGCGGGTACTCCTTTCAGGCCGAACGGCATTGCGCAAAATTGGTATTGGCTGCCGTCTGGGGCCGTGAATGCGGTTTTCTCCCGGTTGTTCTGCCGCACCGGAACTTGCCAGTAACCGCTCCGCAGGTGTAGGGAGGAGAACACTTGTGCGCATCCAATGGCGTTCAGAGCATTCTTGACGCTAATGTATGGTGGGGACAGGTTTTCTGTCGCGAGATTCACACGTCTCAGATCTACGCAAAAGCGCAGCATGCCATCTTTCTTGGGAGCTAACGTTATTTGTGAATTGTACCGGCTGTTGGCCGGTTCAATTACTCCGTCTGCCAGCATCTCCTTGATCTGTTCTTTGATGACTTTGGCCTGATGTGGCCAGTAGCCCCTAGGGGGCGTGTAAATAGGTTTGTTTGTGATGAGGTCGATTCGGTGTCCTGTCACCGCAGTACGTCTCAGGATATCATTAGCCGCGAACACTTCGCTCCTCTCATCTAAAAGCCGTTGAAATGCTTCTCTGTACGCTGGGGGTACCTCGTTTGATATATCCTCGAGTCTAACTGTGGCGGCCAGTTCCCTTGTTCTTGCCTCTGTACTGTATGCGGTTCTGCGTTCAACAGTGCCGAAGTGTATGCGTCTCGCCGTGGGCTCTACCACTGTGTTCTTTTCGGTAAGCCAAGGCAGGCCCAAGATGGCATCCTCCCTCAGCTCCGGTGCTACCAAGGCGGTTGTTATGGTCTAAATGTCCCTGATGTGTACAACAATGGTGGCTTCGCCAATCGCTTGGCACTTCGCGCCCTCAGCAGCTAGCTGAACGCGCTGATTGAATTTCATCATGGTTTTAGTATTAACAAATTCTGGCCGAATGAAACTGTGTGAGGCCGCTGTGTCTACTAGCGCATAACAGCAGAGGTTATTTATGCTTACTAAAATTTTTATTGATGGATGGTGTCGACTATGGATTTGCTGGAGTAGAGCGTGTTGTGGTGTCTGGTTGTTTACATTGACGCTGGGGTACACGGTGACGTCAGGTCCCGTGGCCCCTACTGTCCGTTTCCCGACTGGGACCTGGTGTTCTTGTCCCCTTGCCTCGGCCTTGCCGGCGCTCTAGGACAGTCTTTATGCCAGTGTAACTGGTCGCCCGGGCAGAACTGACATGGGAACGGGGGTGGTTTGGAATAGTCTAGCGAGCGTCGCTGTTTCATGTTGTCATGCACATCACCCTTGGAATAATCACTCTCATACCTTGTGTTCCATTCGCGATGTCGCTCTCCGCCTGTCGCCTCTGTCCTCGGTGTTGCTAGTTGTGCCGCTGTCGTGGGCCGGTCAGCACCGCCGCTCCCGCGCATTGTCGCTGGTGGCTGGAGTGTCGCTCTCCCGAACAGTGCGGTGGCCTTTATGAACTCTTCTGGCTCGTACGTCAGTAGTGGCACTAGCGAAGCACGGAACTCTGGGCGCGCGGTTTCGGCGATGGTAGTAAGCACTTGTCGCGCACTAAGGTGTGGTTGATACTTGCGCAGTAGGTGGTACTTGCGCGACACGAACGCTGACAGTGGCTCGTTCCCCCGTGCGTGAGTCGGCTTTGGGCTTGTAGTGATATAAACGCTTCCCCGTATTGTGACAGGAGCAGTCCCCGAAATTCGTTCCACGCCATCACATATCGCGTCATACTCGACCACCAACTGCTGGCTTGGCCCGTCACCTGCTTCCCGATGACTTGCGGCCATTCTTCGTCACTAACGCCGTACCGGTGTAGGCGGCCTTCACAGTCCTCGAGGAACGCCTCCGGGTCCTAGCTCGTTATTCCCGCGAAAGTTGGTAGCGTCTGGAACTGGCATGGCGTCGACATGGCCGGCGAGCGCGTCTCGGCTGTCTCCGTCACCTGGGATGTCACTGGGGCGCGCCATGCGCTCGTAAACATTGGTGGTATGGACATGTTCTGAATGACTGCGACAGTTGTTCGTGGGATAGCACTGTGACCTAGGTTGCTGACCTCGGTGGTGTGGTTCTGTCAGTTCGGTGTCTCCGACGGAGGTTGTTGTGTCGCAGCGATACAGCCAAAACACAGGAAGCCCGTGCCGACTACCGTCTGCTTCTCCTCGACCACGAGGCATTCCATGTGCGCGTCTTGTTCACAGTACTTTCACAGCAACGTAGTTCCCGCCCCCACGCGGATCGCGGTCGTCTGCACTCACGTACTGGCGTGTCAGGCATGTTGCCGCCTCCCGTCGCGAACAGTGTGGAGACTCGGTGTTTTGCCCCGTCACTGGGTGAACATGCCGTTGTGGCTCCCGCGCTCGCCTCGCACATGTTGCACCGGAATGGTCCCGTGTGTGCCTTCACCACTTCCGCGTCCGACAAGCATCCCTCGTGGTATTGCGCGGAGCATGCCACGCACAGTACGGTGCACTGTCCTGGGTGCAGACAGACTAGGCTGTCACATACTTGACGCTTTAAGATGTCACTGAAATTTGCTTCTTGTTTAAAATTCGTTTGTTGTGTTGCGCACGCACACGCGGTCACACACGGTGTATTCCAGTTGGCAGCTTCCCGTCTTGGCCCACGCTGCATACCCGTCCGCGTAGGTACATCATCGGACGTCGCCTGCAGCGGAAAATCGTGGTTGTCGCGGAAGATGTTATGTGGGTGCCAGTTCGGTAATAGCGCCTTCACGTGGCATCTGTGGTGGGCCGGATGTTCAGGCAGAGTCTTGTAGCACTGGTCGCACACGTGGCCAGTGGCTCCATACGTGCCGTGGTATGCCATGACGCGGAAGCGCGCGCGGCATGGACGATCAGCTGGTCAGGTCACCGACCTTGGCGCGGCAGTCTCCCCGCACGTGGCGCAGTAGGGGGAGTTAGCAACGGCGGTAGGTGGCCTGGGGGGCTGACGCCGTCCTTGGTGCGCGCACTGCCACCCCTTGAATGGAGCGGGGGTGGAGAGGGGGTCGCGCGGCCGGTTGCTGCCACAAGATGGCCGCCCTCGCGTACTCTCTCTCTCTGCTTCCGACAATGGCGACCATGAGGTCTCCGCGCGCGAATTTTACCATAACTGCAACTGCGACGGTGCGTGGTTGTTAACGCCACACAAGTTGGGCGACAATTTGACGTGAGCGGGGGTCGTGATTAAGTGTTGTTTGCCCGGTGTGCCAGCCCGTTAAGAGAGAACGGGCACTCATGAGAGCAGAGACTCTAGGTTTCAGGGCCACGTAGCCGACGGCCGTAGCGTTGCAGAACACTCCCCACTCTACGTCGCTAATTTACTTACGCAGGGGAATCTTATGGCGTTCCCCATGCCCCTAGCACTAAAGTAGAAAAGTACACACATAGACACACTGTAGATATAACACTGGTAAGCGGGTTGAAGGGTCCCGCGCCCTTATGGCCGTGAAGCGGCAAGTAAGAAATATGCACCTGTAATCAGGAAAATCGTATTTATTGGTAAAGCACCATGCTCCAATCATACAACACTGGCGGCGCAAGTAGCGGACCTGGTCCTAAGCCCAACCGGTGGGCGATGCTGTTATACGAATATTCACTACACGAGTGAAAAGGATAACTTAAGTCAAGCCCCTGGGCGACGAGTTGCAGGGGTGAACGGTACACCTCCGGGCCAGCAAAGATTAAAATAAAATGTTCCAGACGAAAAAGAATGACTATTGGTACGCTACTGACTATGCAAAGATGTGAAGGGCCCGGAGTGACTAGCACGTCGACCCTCCCGGTCTGCCGCGTAATGCCAACTGGCGAGTCCTTCCCGCGTGCATGACGTGTTGCCGATAAAGCGCGGGAAGCACTCGCGGAAAAACACAAAATTACAAAATTAAACAGGGGCAAAGGCCCAAAACACTTATAATAGTACAACTTGAGGGTTAGAGTCCCAAATTTGTATAACGGGATAGTTTGTTGAAAGTTTACGTAATTTTTAGTTACATGAAATTTTTAACCTGATAGCACTTAAAAACGTAGACACTGAATTTGGACGTTATTTGAATAGAAATAATTATAACACAACACTGGCAATTACAGAACAAATAAAACGTGAAACTGTTTGGGGGAGAACACGTGTAGATATTTGGGCGCCAAGTTGGCTGCGTGGGCGAGTCCAAGTTGTCGTGAGGCGCAGGGGTGTTTTACTGGTATTAAGGTTAAATACGAAAAAGTTGAGAGGGGGCACAGTACACATAAAATACACTTACCCCTGGCCTCTCTATATTCTTGCCTGTTAAATGGCATAACTCCCCTTGACTGGAAAAGCACGGGAGGGCTTTTACAGGGTATTCAACTTTGACATTAAATTACGTCGCTTCCTACCATTTGCCGGTAGTTCTGCTGGACCGACACACACGCTGGTGGCACCCGGCATCGCGGGGGCGGCGTCTGGACGCCGCTACCTGGTGTCCCAACGTGGCCGGGTGCGTTCCCATATGCCGTGGCTGTACGGGCGCTCGGCCCGTTCTGTAATGTTGGCTTGATGCGCACGACGGGCTCAGAGAGAGGGAGTTGCGGAACGACCCGCGTCACGGTTATCATGTTAATATGTCTCTCAAAGTCGGAGCTGGTGGCGATTCGCGTCTTCACCAAATTAACTGTTAATTGATTGTGCTGCATGATAGGCGTGGTACAGATTGGCAGCCTGACAAAACCAAAGACAGCACAACAATACTTGAGATTTTATTACTATATCAAAGTGTTTTATTGCATCTAGTAAATAGTAGTGATGGCAAAGATGGCATTTAATTACCCTTTATCACTTCAGTTTGTGTTTGTTTTGATTGAGCACTGGTTTGCTATTAATTATTAAAATTTTATATATTTCATTTTTGCCCTTAATTTATTTTATGATTGCTACTGCCTCTTAGTTAAGTGTATGGACAGGTTTGACAAGAAAGTGTAACAGTGTTGTAAGTATCACAAAATTAAAGAAATGTGACATTGCCAATATGGTTGTGAGGAGGAGGCGGCATGACGGAACACCCAAGCTGAGTATAATCTTAGAAACGTGGTTGAAATTGAAGTGATAATTGCAGTGATAGGGCGCCAGTCCGTCGTTGATTTTAAAACTAGCCGGGCGGACATGGGACTCTGTACTCTCAGGGTTGGGTCGACGACCATGTGGCTGCCTCCTCACACAAAGGCCGATCCGATACCTACACACGTTTTTAGGCTGGGGAGGGTGTTGAGGCCCTCTCCACGCCTCGTAGCACAAACAAATAATCACTGAATTACAAAAAGAAAACACATACACTAAAAAGGCGACACTAAGTTACACCAGAGATAGCTGGGCCCTGAAACTCACGTTATGGTGAAATAAGTTGCACTCAAGGTTGCACATGAGGGTGGTGTATTTCACATGAAAATGAGCACTATACATCAAAGCTTGTATGGCGCTGAAGCAGGCCTGACCCAAAAGCCGGTAAGTGGCTGATGCGAATACGAAAGCAGGCCGAAGCCGCGATAAACTTACGTGGTGAATTAAGTCTCGGGCGCCGTGAGTAAACTGGGATGGGTGGCGATCAGGGTGAGAGTAGTAGTACGAAAAAGTTTCCAAGAAGATATAACTATTGCCATGACTGTGGTTGATACAAGTGGTGAAGCTTCCCCATGACGCGACGCGCATGCATACCCTACGCCTGCTAAGCTCGCACTGCCAAACATGGCAGTGGGCGAGAGGCCGAGACCTCTCGTTAGCGCCAAGTCTGGTGAGGTAAATTAATTTTAATATTGAAAACACAATGCACCGTAAGTTAATATCAAAATTGTCTTCCCTCACACTCTGTGATGTGGGGCGATGTTTCTGTAATGTTTTGAGTCTTTTGTTTTGCTTTAGTCGTGTTTTGGAGTTGCCAGAGTTTTTGGTGAACTTACGTGTTTGACGTATATTAATATTGGTGAATATACATACACACTGAAATAGTACTAATACATGCTAAAACTAACACATGTCCTTCTAAAAGTATAGTTTGGCATGTTGTTGTCTGCAGTACAAGCAGTGTGGTTCTGTCATATTGGCACTGGCCACGTGCTTGACCTAGGTCCACAAACGTATGGCTATATAATGTTCATTAATATTTTTAGGTGCTAGATTAGCGTACACAACTCTTTTTACTGAATTGAGAAAATTCTTGCATGAATTTTAAGGTCACTCGCATGCTCGGTAGTTGTAAAAACGTGCGATCACGTGGTTTGGTTTGGGTTTAATTACTCCCTTGTTAAGAAGGGGATCGTCAAACGAACAATGGCTGTCAGTACTAAAATTGCACTAATTAAAATGTCACTTCCTGATTCTTATTCCGTTCATTCCTTGGCCCGTGGCCCCTACAAACAACTGGGAAGATACTTTTGTGTCTGTGGTGACGTCAGAGGAGGCGGCAATGGGTCTAAAACCCGGCGCTGGGCGGGTCACGTCAAATGTATTTATTACTGTAACATTGCTGAATTTGCCTACACATGTCCGCACTGTGTGTTAAAGATGACACACTCTTTGGCCTTTATATACGTTGTGTACAGCGACGCTGAAATGTCTGGTGAAATGACCAATGTCCCCCTCGCCTAGTAAGCTGGGGCACACGTGGTTGGTGTAGCTAGGCTTGATTGCAATGACTAGTTACTCATTCCTTTTTTTGACGTGATCGACATGTGGTGACATTAAGGTAGACCCTGTGACTGTGGAAACATCCCGAGGTGTGTTCCGTAGGCTTCTAGATTACTGATGGTGCTGGCTATGGCTGCGAGCATTATTAGTGCAGAGGCACGAAAGGCAGTGGTGTAGCTGGGTAGAAACTGGAAAGGTATCCGTTCCGATTTCATAAAATGTTTTAGTTTTAATGCAGCTGTAGACTGGAGATGTATTCTCTCGGAAATGATGCCTATTTTTATTGATATTGTGTACGACACCGCAACAGAAGATAAACTGGAAAGGTAACCTTTCCTATTTCTAAAAAAAATGTTTTCATTTTAATGCAAATATGGACTGGAAATATATTCCCTTGGAAAGGTTATCTTTCAGGATTTTCTGTGAAATGTCACAATTGAAAATAAGTTTAAAAGGTGACCTTTCCAATTTCTTAAAACGCATCTTATTTTGTGCTGTAAAATCCTGAAAGATATCCTCTTGGAAAGATAACATTTCCAGTTTGCAACATGGTTGTGCTCACTCACATTATCCTGCCATGTATGCCCTCTGGGAAACATATCCCCAAATGGCTGCACGACAAGTGATGTATCGATACAAACACCTATATAGTTCCTCAGTTAAGAACTAGGTGGCACTGGCAGGTGAAAGCAAGGCTGGGAGCAGTGCATATTTTCGTTCTGCATGTGGTCCAGGTGTTAAAAGAATAATGTTAAAGAAGAGAAACTGTAGAATGTGTAGCACATAATAAAGAATCTATTTGTGTTGTGTAAACTATGCGGATGTGCGGCCTCATGAAATGAATTGACAAATTTTCAATTCCTGTCCTCGGTTGTCCCATCAGTCCTCTGTCCCAACAATTATGTAAAGAAGAAGTAGGAGAAGAATCTGACGTCATGAATCAGGTTGCAATTTGTAAACAAACACAAAAATTGAGGCTGAGTGAGTGATTATAAATTAATTTATTGGCCACGTTAATACTCTCCGTAAAAATAAAAATAATAAACTAAAACATATTCGAATCGAAATGTGGTACGAAGCATTTACTGCTATCTGGTGGTGGTTTCCTGAACGTAGCAGGTGGGACAACCCCGGAAATCGATTGTGGCAACCATAGAGGTAGGAGTATACGGAGATGGCATGTTGGGATTTCCTTGAAGTCGACGTATATATATGCCTGTTTTGCGCGAACAATACGTTATTGTTGACCAAACACAGCAACGAGTAGATCAAGTAAAGTTTTGTAAGTGCCTCGTATGGTATCGATACTGTAGAATGAACAGATTTGAATGAAAATAGTTACGTCCGTTGAATTCGGGAGTAAAGAGAGAACAGGTACCTGAAATAATCTGCTACGGTTACATTTCACGAGTAAAAAGGCCATGTTTTACAGTAGCATAGTGTAAATTATGTGTGTATGCAGATAAACCTAGCGAACATGAAAAACAGCCACATATATGGTTTATTTACGCATATGTACGTCACTGACGATGTGCAACTAATTGCTAATTGCAGTAAATCAAACAAATTTGCACACGAAAGGTTATATAAAATTATAAATAGCAGAAATTAGCAGTAATGTTAGTTTAACAATGGTGTCATTGCACAAATAGTTGGCGATGCCGATACTCACAGAAATGTGTTTCTAAACGCAACCATGTAGTTGAGTTTAAATATTATTTTAAAATTTTGTTCCCTAAACAATGTATACTGCGATAAACACGACACATCTGCTATTCGAATAAATTATTTTAACTCTATTGTTCTTCAAACTTCGAGTAAAATACATTGGCTTTTATGAAGAAAACAATGTTTTGGTCTACAGCACGGCTGTAGAAGAACAGGTCTGGACACTCGCCTGGAAACTTGACCGCCTTGTTTGGCTGTAGTTCACCAAGTTACCGAGAATATTGTGTTTTATTGGCGCTTCAGTTAGGGCAGTCGGACTCAAACTCCGCCCACTTCCTTTCCACTAAGATAAACATTTTATCAAAACATGTTTTATCAATTTATTAAATACTTCCTTCGCTCACAAATTTAAGAAAAAGCTCCAGCAATCTTTATTTACTTTACAAATTTAACGATGGAAAAAAGTGAGCGGAGTTTGAGTCCGACTGCCCTAACTGAAGCGCCAATAAAACACAATATTCTCGGTAACTTGACGAACTACAGCCAAACAACAAGAGGGTCAAGCAAAATTTGACTTTGACGCACCATTATGAGAAAACTATGCGAGCTAAAATTGATTTGTAAGAGGAAACTACACTCACAAGTATCGTCTACAAAACTAACGATACTTCATAAATATATAAAATTATGATTTTATCGCACTTGAACACACTTTGCAGGGGTTTCGAAAATATTTTTTAATGCAAATTAATACATATATCAAAAATTTATTCTGGCAGTTTGTATCTGAATTTTTCTGTTGCAATACACCAAACAGACTTTTTTGATATTTGCCCCTGAAATAACACATATTTTGTTGTCCAAATAAGCCAAAATGAAGCAAAATAATTTTTTGCTAGCAAATGGTACATTATTAACAAAATCCTCTTGCAAAATTGTGTTACGTATGACTGTACACAGACTAAAATTTTTTCAAAGCATTTAGTTAAAAAATATTTGAGTTATTTGCAATTGTTTAAAATAAATGGCCTTAATGCTCGTGACCGACTATGCTTCTTTTCCAAGTATAGGCCTACATAATGATGAAGGAAGTAAAGAACATTTAAAGTGCATTTATTCACTATGGACTTGAGATATATATTCCTGTATTACTTTACATTGGTTGAGTACAGGAAATATCTTTCATCCAGAACGAACTTGAATCTGTGCTCAGTGCTAAAGATTTCAGCCAAATTCACGAGTCCATATCAAACCTGGCTGCAAACAAGTCATCTGTTTGCAAGGAAAAACAAAAGGGAAAGTTTGCCAAACTCTCAAATTCTGCTGTCTCAAGGAAATAAAAACCACCTACAAACATTCCAATTGTAAGTAATTAATCCTTCTAGCAAAATACTTACAGATTCCGAAAATTTGGTCCTACAGAAAGGTCTTAATTTCAGCATTGCAACCCATCAAATTCCTGTTCTTAATACACAGGAGTGTCTTCTGTAGAAAGCGCTACATGTAAGCTACCAGCTGCTAAAGAAGACGAGTTCAGATGGACGGTACATACAGCTATAAGATTAGCTAAACCTCCTAAACCTAATCTCACACGGGATGAGAGGCTAGCCCTCAGAACGCTCAAATCCGATCCGGATATTGCAATTCTTCCTGCTGATAAAGGTCGTGCTGCAGTCATTCTACAGGATGAGTGTGAATTCGACCGACAAACTTGGTGGGGTGAATCCTTACGCAAAATAAGGTAGGGTTTACATTTGACAGTTGTCCCGAAAGTGCATATGAAGGGTGTTAGGAGCCCTTGAAAATGTGTTTTCAAAATCGATTATAATTAAAATATCGAACAACGCTGGAGATGTAGCAACAACAATGTGGACATGTTTTAGGCTATAATAAGACGTCTGACCCCAACATGGTAAGATGGTACAAATCATCCCCCTTTATGGACAAATGGCATATTTGAAATTTCGATCGAATGAAATTTGGTAGCCGTAACATACTGGTCAATACCTGCATTTTGAATCTAACCATCCAACAAGTACAAAGGCGGGCATTGTTCACACCCTAGCCAACAGAGCAGAAAATATTTGCTCAGACAGGAAAATATTACATGAGGAACAGTGTCGTCTAAGAAAAGAGTTCACTGCCAACAAGTATCCCAGATTTATCATTGAGAAGCAGTTAAGAGAACAAAATTCACCAAAGTGCGAAGTCACTACAGACAAACAACCTTCCGGAACTCTGATTATTCCATATGTCCGTGGACTCTCTGAAAAAAATAAGAAGACTAGCCAACAAATACGACCTACGAACAGCATTCCGTTCCAGCTCCACTTTGAAAACCACTCTCACTAAAGAAAAACCCATATTAGATAAACAACCATGCGAATGGGGCTCTCTATACATAAGTGAAACTGGTAGAACATTACCCACTCGCGTCAATAAACACAGGAACAACATGCAAACGGGTGAAATCCAGAAATCTAGACTTGCCGAACATGCATGGGGAAATAGCCCCAAAATTCTCTGGGACTCAACTAAACCAATAAGTCAGGAAAAAAGACAGAATTAAAAGGATAATTAAAGAATCAGAGTAATAGAAACCAACAATATACTACCAGACACACAGTATGGATTCCGAGAACATCACTCTACAATACATCCACTTACTACACTGCCAGAAGAAATAACTCTCACATTTCAAAAAGGACAAAAAGCAAGAGAAAATTACAAAGATGGAGCATACACACTGACAACTTTCTTAGACGTAGAAAATGCATTCGACAGAGTATGGCACACTGGACTTCTCTAAAAAATGACAACACAAGGATACAGCGACTGTTATGTAAAACTACTACACAGCTACCTGACAGACAGAAAACTTAAAGTAATAGTCGACAGGACAGAATCAGATGAGAGGCAAAAAACTGCAGGAGTATCACAAGGATCAACATTATCTCCACTACTGTACTGCACGTACACAGCCGACATGCCCATGACAGAAGGCATAACGACACAGATGTTTGCAGACGACACACTCATATACAAGACTGGAAAAACTTTAGATATACGACAACGACGCTACAACAACACTTAGGCAGGCCTGGTTGACAAAATGGAGAATAAAAGTAAATGCAGGGAAGTCGGCTTCACTAATAATGACGAAAAAAACGAACAATTAGACCGTACAACAATCTGACCTTATTCAGAGAAGAAATACCCTACAAAGACACAAAACGCTACCTGGGTCTTACAATAGACCGTAAACTTACGTGGCAAGACCACACAAAGAAAATCAGACAAAATGTAATGGCCAAATACAAACAACTATACACCTTATTTAAAACCAAGAACCTGAACAGCCGAACAAAGACAACTATATACAAATCCAAAATAAGATCAGCCATGTTGTACCGATGTGAGGTTTGGGGATATGCGGCGTGATACCACATGGACTCACTACAAAGACTACAGAACAAAGTACTGAGAGCTGACATGGGAGCGACCATACTGACACCAACAGATGAACTACATGACGCAGCCAAAATAGAGAAAATATTACAAAGAATAACAGACAAAAACGCGACATTTTACAACACAGGACAACATACAAACCCAAGAATCAGACAGCTAGGGAACTATGACATAGACTTGACACAAAAGGCAAAGCGACCAAAACTGTAGTAAAAAGAAACAGAGCAATAAGCATAGACCCAACAAAGACAAGAAACTATAATCACCACCAATGACACATACAGAAAAGGAGCAGAGGCAGATTTCAGCTGTAAAAAAATAATAAAAAATAAATGGAATTAAAATTGAAAAAAGAAAAAAAAACAATGAAAATAAAGTGGAAAAAAAAGAAGTTTCGCATAATTTCAGTCACCACTCACTACCACAATGCCCAGCAGTAAACTAATCCAAATTCTAGTTTCAGAACCACAAAATTGCAGACACCATTCACCAACAAGATGACCAGACAACTCTAACCATTTCAGTGACCAACTCACCACTGCAACAACCGGGCATTAAAAAAAAATCAGCTGCAAAATTATTACAAGGCGGGTGCTCTTGCGGGCTGTCGAGGGACCCTTGGAGACGAAAACCCTTAAAGGCTTGCTCCCCTGGAGTGGACTGACCTGGGGGACTTAAGTATGCTGCACTAGAGCACTGCGGAAGCCCGTGAACTGGACAACCCTGCACGTGGATGTGTCCTGCTGGCTCCGGAGGCCTAAAAACCTTAATGGAGACCAGGAGAGCATCAATTCGCACAGGAACTCATTAAGCGGAGAAAAGGGTGGGTGCTTTGGGCAAGTCGCAGCTGGCCGGTACCGGGGTGTAAAAGCTTATATGGTGCCAGTTATGAGCGTTAAAACCCCAAAGAGGCTTGCCCTGACATTTGCTGAAACAGAGGGTCCTCCCGGAGGTCTTGCCGAGCCATGCGGTCCTGGTTTGGTCAGCCGAGCGCCAGGAAATCTGCCAACAATCCGCCTAAAACGGCCATTACCGAATCAGAAGGGGGTGAACAAGTGTTGCGAAAAGCCTCGGCTTAGTAGTACCACTGCAGGAAGCCCTCCTCCTGCCTAGGCTACCTGACAAGGAGTTATTGGAGGCCTGAAAACCTCCTGGAATCCCTAAGACAGTTTAGGGCTTGGGTGACAGGGCAATGTTACTCCCGCACTGAGGGGGCAGGTCTACAGCTGGGCCTGTCCCCAGTGATGGTAAACGGCGGTGGCGGCGAACTTCATTCGCATCTTGGTGTTCCGACTGCTGTGTCTCAGCCTGAAGACGGGGATAGATAGCAATCCCCGAAACGTTGCATTTTTTCGTTGATTTTAACTTGTGTTGTGTTGTCTATTGTCTTGTGTTTGTTGTCCATTTATCAATGTTTTTTGTCTATTACCCTCTTTTTTCATATTGGGAATCTGGTTCTATATTTGTATCTGTCGTTCGTGTCTGTCGTTTGTGTCTGGGTGTTGTGTCGATATTCGACAGAATTCTATCTCTAGAATTCTTTGCTGTCTTGTATAACAATTATTTTGAGAAATAAACTGACAGAAATCCTCTGGGATTGCTTTTATATTTTTGTATGTGTTTTATATTTGTTTTTTCTTGTTCGTTTTCGTACTTAATCATTCAACACAGGTTCGATCAGCAAAACATGAGCAATGGCGTATGCCCACAAACCAATAAAGCATACAATTTCCACACTTTATTTAAGAACTTTATTTTCATTTCATGTTACGTATTATGGCACTTGCACGATAACGATATGTTGTTATTCCACTGCAAGTTTGTCTGAAATTAACTCAAATAATTTTGATAATATGCTACACATTCCTCCATAACGTAAATTATTAACTGCTATATAATTCCAAATTCTGAAATTATGGCTAACTACGCTGAATTCTTAATATCTGTTTAAAATTTAAAATTGTATTTATTTAATGAAGATAATTTTCCATTAAAGCTTGTCCAGGAAAATTGAATTTTTACATTAATTAATGGCAATTTTAGAGTTTTTTTCCTTCTATATACATACACACATGTGTGTGTGTGTTGTGTGTCTGTGTGTTATGAGATCATCTGGCAAATGGCAGACGGAGGACAAGGAGGTGTGCTGGGACAATGTCCGCATGGTGATTCATACCCAAACTGGCTGACCAGACGGAACTGTTTCCATCCCAAAACAACCTCTACACTGTATTAAGGGCGTTCAAGTGGAGAAAAATTCATAATTTTATATTTGTATAAAATAGTGTTAGTTTTGTAGACATTACTTCAGAGAACATTAATATCTAACGGAAAAAAATTAGCTCATCTAGTTTTCCCGTAATGTCACTTCAAAGTCAAAATTTGCATATTTTTACTTCATACAAAACTTGAAAACCAGTAAATATAATGAAATGGAAAAAATCTCATCA